>JAUCMU010000080.1:3420888-3431099 GCA_032275025.1 Enteromius treurensis
TTTATATATACTTAATAAATATACACAGTACATACAAATATATTATGTAAAGAAAAACTTTTATTTTGGATGCAATTTAATCGCGATTAATCATTTGACAGCACTACTTGTATTACACCTTTTGCATTGCAAATCTCATGAATATATTGTGAACACAGTTAAACTCAACTTTTAACAAACTCAATCTCAACACATTTTATGAATAATTATACAGCAATATATACCCTTTATAACTCTTTTAGATTTTTAAATGCATTATACATTTAAGTAAAGAGTAACAGTTATACAGTTATATTTTTTTCTAGGTTTTGACTTGCTATTTTAATTCACACATAAACATGGAGAGCAAAATCAGACTTTCAATCTGCTTTGCTCTAATTGAAAATGTCTGTTTTCGAATCGTTATTGCCAGCCGATTTTCCCTCCCTATTCACATCTGGTTAATTACATAATCACATTCAGTTGTCTGGCTTTGCCTCCCTTCGAGGGCTTCATGACACAGCAAGTATCGGTTGCCATGGTAGCCTTGCAATAGCAGACCCTTCGCAAGAGCTGTCCCAGTTCTCAATGAGCCCTTTGAATCAAACCGTGGCGATTTCCTATCCTAAACTCCAGTAACATCTACTTCGAAAACTGTTTTAAACACTGAAATTTGACAGTGTGGCATAGAGACTGTCCTTGGCTATTAATTTCTTTTTAACCACCAGCATGTACTTTAAAGTCGCATTTTATGTCTTTTAATGAAAGTCTATAGTGTGTGTTCGCTTACGCTTTTTAGGAGCTATGAAACTGAATGTAAATTCATCAGCTGATGACCAAGCATTTGAAAAGGCGAGAATGAGCTAGACCCTTGCACGATGAATGTGTGAATATTACAGATGGGCTAAAATCTGTGCTGATATTCTCTGACTCGAGGCAGGAGACAAGCTCTAATTGGTACAGTGGAACTGAATGACTGGTCTGTATTGTGATGTGACCTGCAGGGTCTGACTGCGCTACAGGAAGGTTTCAGAGCGAGTCGATCGGGACACAACAGCGGCCCAGTAGGAGGCTGAGACACGAAGAACAGAGCTAATTGGAGAGGTCTAGACTTTAAGGGATCATATCACGGAAAATAGGATTTTCCTTTCCTGTTTGCTCTTTTAAAATGATGTACTGTGTAGGCATATTTTGACTGATTCTTTTTTCAACCCGTCCAGTTTTCTTATTGTTAAAGAAATGTGTTACCAATTCTTTGCAGCTATTCACTTCACAAGACATTACTTAAAGGACTAAAGCCGTGTGTATTATTCTGATGTTTTTATCAGCTGTTTGTATTGACAGACAGAAGTGATGTAATGTTAAATCGCGTTCAAATTTTTTCCAAATCTGTTCCAATGAACAAACCCATCTACATCTTGAATGGCCTGAGGATAAGTATATTTTCAGCCAATTTTTTTTTTATTTTTGGGTGAACTACTCCTTTAAGCTTTGTCCTGTTATAGATAGATGTAAGTGAGTGGCTGACTGCTGTCCAGACGTGCTGGAGACGATCTGTGAACTTCAGGTTCAGCTCTGTCACCTGATACCTCAGCCTCTCTGCACGCTGTTGGTTTGCCGTTGGGTTTCCTCATTAGTCTGGGCTCACACAGGGAATGGAAATCAATTAATTAATGCACTCGCAATGATTTATTCATGATGTCGATCCATCGTGAGGAATCGCCTCACTAGGTAGGAAAGAGCTCAGCATGCTTTCTGGTGAAAGCTGGCCAAATGGTGGGGATAAAAGTAATTTAACCATTGTCCTTTGTGTTAAAGTCAAGCTGAATTGCTCGTCGTTAGTGTTTAGCGATATAAGCTAAAATTTACTGTATTTTTCAATGTCAAGACGATATTGTTATTATATCACGATATGAGAAAAAAATGTCACATTTTAGAAGACATTAGTTAAATTGCATGCGAAATATGTATTTTAACTTTATATTAATAGAAAAAATTGCATGAAATTCTGCTACATAAACCACCTGGGCAAAAAGAAAAACAGCAAATGGACTGAAAGAACATGCAAGTTGACTCTCTGACAGCAGATGGCGCTGTAAACAAAGCTGCTCTGCGCAGCGCTCATAAACACGGAGATAAGAGAAAAAGAAAACGCCATCTAAACTTCACTTCCCTTCAGAGATTAATTCATATTAACCCCCTGCCCCCAATTCAATATTTATATTTTTCTTCCTATATATTTGAAGCATTGTGAACAGTATTTTCTCTCTTCAGCGTCTCTGTCCTATGTTAGCAGCCGTTTTTTTCCACACAAATTATGAATTACTTTGTCTGTCCATCCAATGAAATCCATGAAATGTAACGGTATCCATGGTATAGCAAAATCCATATCATAGCACAACATAACACCGGTATAGTGCCCAGCCCTACTCGTCGTACTACATTTTAGACAAAAACAGCGAGGAAAAACAGGGCTTGATTTGGTCTATTTGAAATGATTGTGATTTAATAGTAGAGGGCGTTATATACCAGATTAAGCCTGATGCACGTTTGGTAAAACAATGCCTAAGCTAACTGTAGAATAGAAACATCTACACCTTCTTCAGTACTCCGTTTTTCTTCTGGATATGTCTGTCAGATGAAACATGTCTCTTAAACTACATTGGATTGCTTGTTAAATGGAGTTGCTAAAAGCTTTAGCATTTTTGTGTGGGATGCTTGTTCCTGAAACGTGTTAGTTGAAGGCAACCCTAAGCGTTGTGACAGGCAGTATGAGTCTGTGCTGATTGGCAGAGCACCTCAGGTCTGCTTCTGTGACCCAACTGGCCTTCATAAAATGCAGGCGGGTCATTAAGGGTCAGAGGTCGCACATGCTTGAGATCACTGCTTCGCCGTATCTTTATTAAGAAAACAAGGCCCACCGCTTCTAGTCTAGTCTTAGTTTACGTTCTTTTGGAGTCTTCTGAAAGCTGCGGGCTGCTGCTAAGTAGCCTATTGGAGTTTAAATATCCGGTGGATTCCTCAACCGTCTTTTTTTCCCCCCTCTCAGCTGCATTCTGTGGTTTGGCATTCCCTTGAAAACATTCCATCTGTGAGGGATGGACCGGGAAAGTCTGATCCTTCTAGTGAGGGGAAAAAAAACAAACACGTGGAGGAAAGTGGGAGGGTTGCAGAAGGGCAATGTTAGCATCTGCAGCAACGTCCAGTGAGATGAATGAGAATGCCGACTACTTCAGTTTGCAAGCTAACATTTTCCATGAAATTAAAAAAAGCAAAACATTTGCAACTAAATTAAGAAATTAGCAGTTGAGAGAAAAAAAAGTTCGGAATTTTAGATATAAACTGAAAATTGAAATTATGAAAATAAATATCTAAAATAAATATAGTGAGATAAATAATTGCAGTTTTTTTTATGTTCCTTAGTGGAAAATCAAGCTTTTCTCACAATTCAAAATTGTTATCAAAAAAATAAAAATGTATGATCATTTTAAGGAAAAAGGCCCATAGCTAACAGAACACAGATGACATTTATTTGTACATTTATAGGAAATTAGGTACAAAAGCTGTCACTGTCACGGTATTCATTCAAAAGGTAATTAAATGTACCGTATACGTATTAATTTGCGCCCTTTAGGGGTAAAGGTGTAGCCTTTGAAAGGTTACTGTCCCAGTCACAGCTTTTGTAAAGCTTTTTTTTACAAGTGTGTGTGTGATGACTTAGGTGTTCATGTCCAGCCAGTTTTATCACCGCAGAGTGCTAGTCTCTACCTTGCAACTTGGTAGGAATAGTTTCTTATTTTAGTTGTAGAATCAATCCCCTTCGGCTGTCTTGTCCTGCCCAGCAAGCTCGTATTTTTCCTCGTTCTCCACCGTGGTCTGTTTTAAGCAGTCCTGAGTCTTTTGCCTGGGGCTGACCGATAGCTTTTTGTGCGAGTTATCACTCAGAGGCTCCGTCCTCAGGCGATGGACTTGTAACAGTAGTATGCGAGCACAGCTGTCTGTCGTGCTGTCAGGTCTGCGTGTGTGTTCTGTGTGGTCAGTCTTGTGTGGGACCCTCGAGCCTGGAAAAGGGAAGGGCAAATACTGGCAGTATTTGTATTTGTCAAAAATACAAGTCAATATTAATAACGTCCCCTGTTGTCCTTTCTCATCAAAATTGCACGACATATTTATTTTGAACTGTTTCTGCTTGTTAAACGGTGCTTGCTATTTCTCTTCAAATTCAGATGCAGATGCAGTAACGTGTTGAAGATAAAAACTGATACATTTGTTCATTACAAACATGCTGAAAAGACATTTATCTGTTGACTCTAGTTGGGTGGATTGTGATGTTTCTATCAGCTGTTTGGACTCTCTTTCTGACAGCACCCATTCACTGCAGTGGATCCATTGATGACCAAGTGATGCAATGCTACATTTCTCAATTTGAATTATTAGGTTATCTATTCCTTCAATAAAAGCGACAAAATCCAAGAAATAACATGTAGGGGTGAAGTATATTGTGATTGAGGGTGGATGTCAGGAAATGTCAATCCTGGTGCCCGATCTTTAGGGTGGAGTTATAGTGTGGGAGTGGAGATTAGAGACGGGACAGGATGTGTGATGTGGCATGAGGTGATGCGGAGTGGAAAGACACGGTGGATGTCTTCAATGGCACAGACTGCTGTCAGTGTGTATGAGAGAAATCCAAACCACTGCATACTCTGATAAATGGTTTGTTGATATTGCTTGATCGTCTGATTGGTGTCTGCTCACATTTAGGAGGTGTTCAGAGTGGTCTTATGTTTCAGTTGATTGCCATTGTAATATTATGTCGGCATGTCCAAAGCCTGCAGGCCTGATGATAACTTCATTGTTGTTGCAGTGGTTCTTGTAAGAGCCTTTAGATTGTTCACTGAATAGTGGCCTGTTTGCAATCTGTTCTCATGGGCCTGCCCTTTTCACCTCTGTCCTGTCTTTATGCCTGCTTTCCCATCATGCCTCTCACACCTTCTGCCTCAGAGCCTGACCAGGCTTGTTAGCCTTTTAGGTTTTCTTTAGCACATCTGGCACTTTTTTGTTAATATGAATAAAATGATCACACTGAAGATCTAAAATGTGTTAGATCCCTGCTTTGTCTTTTCAGAGGTCTTTATTCCCCTTCATTTTGAGTTAAAGGCTGGATGAAGCTTGGTATTGATTTCTGTGTGCCGTGTCTTGCTCTTTAGAAGGGATTTCACAAGTACTGCATAAATCTCTAAAGGTTTCATGTGGTCCTATGTGAAGTCAAGATGGGTTTGAAGCGGGTCATGTTTAATATGTAACAAGTATATGTTATTTATTTTATATTTTAACTGTTTATTGGATTACTTATTAATTGTAAATTTATATGTAAAAATACCGACCATTTAATTTTCATATTTTTAAATACTTGTATCATATAGAAATTTGGTTGTAATTGTTTTAAATAAATATTGTTTATACTTTTTATTGTTTTTCATTAGCTAATTTTATTAAATTGTTATTTATACATATTTATTGATTTACCAAAATAAATACAAATATTTATATTTACAAAAATAATGTGATAGTTATAAAAAGTCAGAACTATAATCTTAAATATTTATATTTATATTTATTTATAAATATGTATTCATTTTAATTAGCTCCTTCACAAATATTTATCAATTTAAACAAATATTTGTTAATACAAATTGTTTAAAAATGTGACGCATAAAAATTCAATACTTTATTTATTTTCAACATTTTCTTAAATAATTAGAAAAAAAATGATTTCAGTTCAACTAATTAATAATTTAAAAACATGGCAGAATAAAGTAATAAATGCGTTGTTTCTATCTGTTTCCCTTCTGTCTCTTTCTCTCACTCTTTCTTTTCCAAGCAGACACACATGAACACAGCAGCCAGAGGAGACTAATGAATAATGTAGAGTCCTGTCTCTGTGGTGCCATTAGAAACTGTTGTGAATATCAAGTCAATATTTACAGAGGAGCGCAGCCATCAGTGTCTTTTTCTGTGTGTGTGTATGTATAATTCAGAGACTCTTACTGACGACCTTAAACCACTTTTTTATTAGACTATTACTTAATTGTGTGAATGAGGTGTAAGGAGTGTCTGAAGTGGCTGTTTTCCGGTCTCGAGTTACAGTCTTTTTGTCCTAGTGTCAAGCAGGCCCCTTCTAGTACAGAAATTGGTTAGACTAAAACATGCAGAAAATATAAATACTACCGTTGTTGTCATTTTACATGCCTAAATTGAGCCACTCTCTGTCTTGTTACACCTGAGTGCATATTTTTTGCAGTAACATTTTCCTGCAGTATAAGGGAAAAGGGTGCTTGTAACCATGGTGATGCCTGCAGACATATTCATGACTATTCTAAAAATGTATGCCCTCTGGCCTTCCTGAACACCTCCTTTTACTTTCTCCTTGTTCCAGTGTCGCTCTTCTAACTGCTGTACTGCTCCTCTCTGAGGTGGACGGATAGCATGAGTCCCACTCCTCTGGGACGTGTTGTAGTGTGGTAGGAGAGCGTGGCCTGTATTTACCCCGGGGTCTCTAGAGAGCTGCTCCAGGTGGAAGTAATAGCCGTCTGTCTTTAGAGTTTGAAAAAAGTGCTGAAACCCCCAGAGATTCAGTGTCCTGAGTAGATCCGTACAGCTGGTGTAGTGGTTCAAAAAAATCTCTGGAGAAGTCACACAAGGTCTTACGATTGTTTAGATTCATTCTGTGTGTGGATGAGAGCATAGCTTGTCATTAATTCGTTCATTCATTTATATGTGCTTATTTTTGTTTTCATTTGTTTTTAGTTTAACTTATTTGTTTTGTTATTGTGGTATTTTATTCGTTTTTTGTTTTTTATTCATTCATTTATTCATCCATTATTTGTTTTATTCGTATTAATTGTCTTATTTATTTATTTATTTGTTCATTCATTCATTTATAATTGTTTTCTTAGTGTTAAATGTATTTATTTTCAGTTGTTTTTTTGTTTAGTTGTTTAAGTTTTATTTATATTAGTTATTCTTGTATACTTATTTATTTCTGTTGGTTTTTGTTATTGTTTAATTTTATTAATTTATTTGACTTTTTTTGTTAATTAGTTTAGGTTTTATTTTCTATATTTCTTTTCTTTTCTTATATTCTGTTTATTTTATAATGTTAGTTTTTATATCCGGTTTTATTTGTTTAAGTTTTATTTTTGTGTGTGTATTTGCTTATTAAAAAAATAAATAAATAAAAATAAATATATATTTGTATTTATTATTTATTTTTATTATTATTATTATTTTGGTACATGCTTTTGTATTTATATAAAATTAATAAATATATACAGTACATACAAATACATTATGTCAAGCAATTGTAAATGTAATGTAATACATAATATATATATATATATATATATATATATATATATATATATATATGTAATGTAAATGCTTTATATGTATATGTATGTATATATATATATTTTTTATTTTATTTTTTTTTTTTTTAGTACATGTTTAAATTGTACTAATTTTAGGACACTCTTTAATTTTATTTTTAAAAAGTGTTAATTCTTATATCAGATTAACGTTACCAGATATGGCCAGAATTTTAGTATTGCTACTTTGTTGCAAACGACCGTTATTTACATAAGCTTTATCTCACATTCATTTGTTTTATCTGCAGCATCTCCAGATGACCATCCAGGCCCTCCAGGACGAGCTGCGCATCCAGAGAGATCTGAACCAGTTGTTCCAGCAGGACCCCAGCGTTCGTCCCGGAGAGCCCCTGACCGCCGAGCTGACAGAGGAGAACTTCCAGCGGCTGCACGGTGAGCACGAGCGGCAGGCCAAGGAACTGTTCCTCCTGAGGAAGACTCTGGAGGAGATGGAGCTGCGCATCGACACGCAGAAACAGACGCTCTGCGCTCGAGACGAATCCATCAAGAAGCTCCTAGAGATGTTGCAGAGCAAAGGGCTGTCGGCCAAGGCCAGCGAGGAGGATCATGAGCGGACACGGAGACTGGCTGATGCCGAGATGCATATCCATCACCTGGAAAGCCTTTTGGAGCAGAGAGAGAAGGAAATGGTCTTACAGAGGGAGGTAAGATCGCTAGTGAACCTCAGAAAACCATCAAACCACACTTATGCACCCTCTAACCTATTAAAAGGATAGTTCACAAAAATGAAAGTTTGCTGTAGATGTAGGTGACTATTTTTTTCTTGAGTAGAACATTAAAGAATATTCAGTAGCACTTAAAGCCTTTATGTCTAATGCATTATTGATGGGTATAATGCATTGTACTTATTCATAATGTGCTTCATAATACATTATATTTAGCCATAAATAATTATAAACAAATTTAAAATGCATAGTCATGCAATGAAGTGTTATAACGCATTAACTGTGGTTACAATTATTCATGTGATTGCATGTTGCATTATTAGGTGCATTACAAGGCATAATTAATGCATGAAAACTAAATTAATAATGCATTATATATGAAGGCTCTAAAGTAAAGTGTTACTGAATATTCGTTGCTGAAACAGTATTTAAATCATTTAAGAAATTAAACAATTTAAATATTATAAATATAATATACATTTTAATTTTTAATATAAATAATATAAGTTTACTTAAAAAAAAATGTACTGTATTAAAAATTATTTATATTACAAAATCACAAAAATTTAGGTTTCTGTGACTTTTTTAGGTGATATACCAAAAATATTTTTCCTTTTATAAATAATTTATATTATATTTATTATAATGTATATTATATTTATTTTTACGCTTTTTCCTGTCACAACTGAATAAAAAAAAAAATACATTATTACAATTATTATTATTATTATTATTATTATTATTATTATTTGTCACAATTGTATCTGAAATGTAAATTTTGCAATTTGGAGGGAAAATACAATTCTGAGGGGAAATTCTAATTGTGTTTCAAAAAATTAAAAAATGTAAATTTTAAAAATGAAAGCCATTTGTCTAACTAAGTTATGTTTCAAATTTGAAGTTGAAATAAAAAAAAATTTTGGTTCCTGTGAAATTTTGTGTAGGCAATACACGAAAAGAGCCAGTGGGTGACACCCAAACTTAACTGATTTTTATTTATTTATTTATTTAGAGTATTTTCCTGTCGCAAACTTGTTTCTGCAACTGAATAAAAAAATAAAAAAGTGATTTTATAATTCAGAATTTTTTTTGAAATGCCACTTTCACAGGAGGAATTTTGAGTGTTTGATTATATTATGTTTTTTAAAATCGCTGACAGTCATCAAATAGAAAAGTGTATAGAAATCTGCTATTCACCATTAAGTGTCAACATTTAATGGACTGTGTTGGGTTGAATAACAGAAGCAAACAGGTGCTTGGGGAACGCTGCTGATAGCACTTGGTCATTTATCCAGAGATGATTTGCAGTGAAATGTCTCACAATTATGGTGATAATGAATCAAGGGCTCTAGATTAGTCATTTTAAACTGCTCCGGACGAGCATGCTTACAGAGGGAGAGCGAGAGAGGGAAACCTGTTACAAATTGAAGGCATTGAACATTGTTGCTATAGAAACGGGAGAGACTGAAAAGAACATTGATGAAAGGAGACACAGATGTTGCTGACTGCAAAAAAACTCTTAATGTGGCGGGAGACACATTCATCACATGAAGTTTAGGAGTTGATCTCAAGTTTATTCAAGTTCAACTGAAATTCCCCGTCAGTTTTGTTACATAATAGTTTGTAATACTTAACTTCCCTTGTGAATTTCTAATAGGCTTTTAGTGTAGCAGTTTTTGATTTATAAGTAAGATAAGACATTCATGATTTGTTGACAGCTATTGGGTCATACCTAAGATGTTGCTAGTTGGTGACTCATTGATGGATGTGATGCGAGTTGATGTCTTTGATGAATCAAGCTACTGCTTTAGTGCTTAGGTGCTGTTTTTATCCCTCCATTTTTATTAGAAAGAGATGAAATGCCGTCAGGAGGCTGTTATGCAGTTTTCAAAAGAGTTCTGTCTGGCTTTCCCTCTTTGTATTTTTGTCAGCTTCTTCTGAGACAGCCAGCAGGCAATAGCAGGACCTTGGCAATGGTGACATCTAGTGACCATTTAATAAATGGCACAATCAGAATGAATGTTCATATTAGAATGATTTCTGAATTAACATGTAACCCCTAATTTAGCTTTGTCATCATGGAGATTTTTTTTCCAAAAAATGGGAAATAATAATAATT
>JAUCMU010000080.1:3447129-3462899 GCA_032275025.1 Enteromius treurensis
CCTGAGACTCAACTATTTCCTGCAATTCTCCAGCTGTGGTCCTTGAAGAGTCTTTAGCCTCTCAAACTCCACTCCTCTCCGTGTATTAGAATGATAGAGACACACGTCCTCTTCCAGGCAGCTTTGTAACATTTAATGTTGATTGGAAATTCTTAATTATTTCCCTGATGGTGGAAATGGACATTTTTACTGCTCTAGCTCTTTTCTTAAAGCCACTTAACTAATTGGTGAAGCTCAATTATCTTTTGCTGCACATCATAAATATATTATTTGTTTTTTCTCATTGTGTTGATGACTAAGGGATTTTGGGCTTTGTTTTCCCTCCTAAATGTATTTCTGTGAAACAATAAACCATGGCTGGATAATTTCATGTCCGTAATCACCCTGGAGTGCTCAAAATTGTGATTATGAATGGGAATATACTTCAGAAATGTTTTACTCCTAAAAAATGCTAGGGGTGTCAATAACTGGTCAACATGTATTGGAGTAAAACATTTATTTCATCACAAGAGTTTTACTTCAATGGTAGGTTAGAATTGGGTGATTTTTTTCGAATGAAAGATCAAAAGGATAAACAATGCAGATTTATTTTCACAGCCACCTTTTTGCAGATCTAGGACCAAGGGGGCCAATATTAGTGGAGGGCACTGTATAAATTAAAACTGCACCGTTATCTATGACCAAACAAAAAAGCATAGGATCTTTTCAAGTGGCTTCCATTTTTACTGTATTGATTAGTATCCAAAACATGAAATAAAATGTGTCACAATTAAGCTGAATTCATGCTTGGCATCTTTCAACATGACAGAGTGTTTTACACGTGTGTTCCCTCTGAAATAGTAGTACCGTACACTTGACCTTGGGCTGGATGTATGTGCCTGTGAGCTGCGGACCATCACTCCTGTCAATGGAGTGTGTGTCTGACCTTGGGCTGTAGTTACAGACTTGGCACTGACTAATTTCAGCGCTGGACTTCATATCGACACTGCAATCGCTAATATGTTGGATGATAAATAACTATTGACTGTGAAGTGAATGGAGCTCCTGGACAGGACAGAGTGGCTCGCTAACATGGACCTTGAATTGAATACAGAAACTGGCCACCCATAGATCCAGGACCTGTGCTGTCTGTCTTACATTTGACCAGAAACAGCATTTAAAAAACCAAACTGATTTTGGGTCAGTATCTACTTTTCATCTTTTTTGTGTTGTGAAGGATTTCATCTGTAGATGTTTAGGTAGATAATCAATAACTTGTAACAAGAACACAAATGTTTTTTTTTATTCATTTATTTATTGATCATTTAATAACAATAATTTAATAATGGACAAATGACATCTTCTTTTGTGTCCACAGAAGAAAGAGAGTCATACAGGTTTGGATCAACCTGAGGGTGAGTAAATACTAGAATTTTCGTTTTTGGATGAACTATCTCTTTAAATGTTAAAAGTGGTTATGTAAACATTTGGCACCTAAATTTATACTGTTTACCCAAATGTGATCAACATCAACTATTATTAATCTGAGCACTTTGAGAACAAAGTGAACCCAATGAGAAACTGCTCTTTAAACAAAATGTAGGCGAGCAAAATCTTATGTCGGCGAGCCAAGAATTTCAACAAAAAAAAATTCAAGCCACAGCGTCTGACAAATCTCAAGAATCCCGAATCACGAATCAAGACACAGCTCGTATTAGGATGCAGTGTGCACGTCTGCTCCATAAAGTTTTGAAGTGTGCTGCCAAGTTCACTGCAGGCTCTCACTCTCACAACATATGCAGAGCGCTTGAGGCAGAGAAAACTTTCCCTCCATCACTCCTCTCTCCCACATGCCCGGCCCCACCGCGGCTGACTTCTGCCCCGGTAGCCGCTGTGCCTCTCCGAGTGGATGGGTTTTCATCTCGCAGGGATGCGAGGGCAGCCACTCCGCTCCCCCTCACACTCCGTCCCTGCGGAGCACGGATTTACATTTGTACCGCTGCACAGAGCTCAGTACTGCAGGCGAGCAGCCAAATCCATGCAGCACTGATAAAAACACGTAAACAGCTTGAGCGACTTCAGTCGAGTCTCTAGAGATCAAGGACTTCTTAGCCTGGGACAACGGAAGTTTCTGCATGTAAAAAAAAAATGATTAGTGAACAACGTTCTTGGGAAACATAAGGAGCTGGTTTCGCTTAAACGCACATAAATCTGTTGACTACTGTATGTAGACTATGCAAAAATATGTTTTGGCAAATTTAGTGATAGTTTTTGTATGCTGTCTTAGTCTGTATATAATTAATAATATAAAACAAATTTTATACAGTTACTCAAGAAGTCAAACCTCTCACTAATTCTTCTTAAACTCACACTTGGGTGTTGCTAGGGAGGACAGAGGCAAAAAGAAAGATGTAACCGACATCTCAATCGTTTGAGTAATTTTTCTGAGCAGTGGCCATAAGCAAGGAAAGGGCCTTTGTCCTAGACCGGCTTTCATTTCCAGCACTGCAGGAATTGTGATGGCTGTGCCTCGGGGCAACAGAGGCACCTTAAGGAGCCCCACCTTTAAATCCAGTGCGCTGTGACTCCAACCGTGACCCCTAGCTGGAGGGATCCCTCAGGCCAGATTTAAACGAGCTCCCGCAGGTCCTTCTCCATGCCTCGCTCTCCTTCACAAGCTCTTGCTGAACCGGAGCAGCCTGGTCTTCCTGGCCATTCTGATTTGTGTAACAGTCAAAGCAATGGCTTAGACTAAACGGCCCCACATTAGGTAAATGGCGTGTGGCTGTTCGCATATGCACACTGGGAGATGTGTGGAAAAATCGGATGTGACATTTTCTGTGCTTGGGAAAGCGGCTTCTGTGCAGGCGGCAGTAAAGCGCATAAGCGAATAAACCGCAAAGTCTCATGATGGCTGTCTGTTGTTTTTAAAGTGTGTCTATCGGGTCTATTCTTTTTGTGAAGAAATAGATCCATCTGTCTTTTTACTATTGTTTCAGGGTTCTTCCTTTTCTTTTTGCTTCCCTCTCACTATCATTACCACTATTATGGAAGCCATGAGAGACGCAAGGCAAAAGAGGCATACAATATCAGGTATTGATCCACACCCATCACCACACAGAGAAAAAACGTGGGTTCAGGGGCTGCACAATTCAGACTGGACAGTGCGATCGATAGGATGCTCTATCAGCCGTTGCCATGGCAACTCACAGAGCAAGGACAGAGCCCCAGCGTTTATTTACACCTGTCTTCTACTCCTTGCCACCTTGTGCTAGTCCCTGGCAGCTTGTGTTGGTTTAAGTGCCACCCAAAAACGTTATACTTATTGTATTTATGGGTTTTTATTTTGTTTTTTTTTGTCATAGAGCAATTTGCATCTGCTTCCCCAATATGGAATTTTGTAGGTGTACACAATATCTGTTTCTCAATAGTCACTGTTTGTCGGCGCTCTTTGCACAATTGTAAGTCTTTACTTTGCGTTGACCCCAATTTGCAGGTCAAGTAAACATGTTCAATGCTGCAGCCGTTGACTTGACGAGGTCATAAAAGAGAGCCGGAGAAGAACAGGCTAAGGCTTTTTTCAATGAGCGCATGAGTGAGCAAAACACTGCAACAAAGAGCAGATCAGCAGACAACTTAACACTAGACGCCAGCTAACTTAACACAAGAATCCTCTTAGATGCAGTCTATGTGAATATGGATCTCATTCAAAGAAGTCGAATGGTTAACCAAGTCATTACATAGAACGTTAGTTCATTTTTACGGTAAAGTGAAATAACATTATTAAAGAAACAAACAAACAAAAAAAAACTTGGTTCCATGGATGTTCAGCGTTTTTTTTAGAACCATAAATGCAAAAACAAAAAAAATAAAAATATTTATTTTTAGTAATTATTCGATTATTCGCATGAAATTGTAATTGCAATTATTAATAACGATTAACACTATTTACATTGAATGACGTTTATACCATTATTTGAAGCAACTGCATGTCATATTTTTATATGAAATAAACAAGCTGAAAATATTTAAACTGAAAAACTATTATTGCTTTTCTATAATATTAAGCCTCAAATGTCAACTGTTCACTGGATTGGTTTTTTCTTTAAATTATATATATATATATATATATATATATAAAATGTAAATGTATGCATAGTATTATAATGTTAAACTAAAACTATAATTAAAACAATGGAAAACCCTTAGGATAACCTGTAGAAAGAATAATGATTTACAGCTTTATTATAATAAAGATTTCAAAATTCACTAATGTTTGCTTTTAACAGTGTTATTAAATGATTATTGTTATTAAAGATTAACTTTCAGTGGAAAAGAAAAATATGAAAATATTTTTTTTTTAAATGGGAGAATGAGGCTTTAACAATTGCATGTCCAATATAACTACACAGGGGACAAAAACACAAAAATCAACCAAAAACCAATATACTGTCTACATAAATAGAGTCTGATACCGTAACACCTTTGTGTTATGGACGTCCCGAGTTCAAATCCCAGCTCAAGGACCTTTCCTGGTTCCGCCCCCATCTCTCTCCCACTTTGCTTCCTGACTGCTATTCACTGTCCTATCATAAAGGCAAAACACCCAAAAATAAACCTAAAAATGTATATATAGTCTGAGAAACTATGACTCAAAGGCTTTCATTCACTTAGAATGTTTGTTTTGAGTTGTGATAGAAGGTTACAGAACCAAGATCTTTCATCTCTGCTGTGTGTGCATGTGTGTGTGTGTGTGTGAGAGAGAGAGAGAGAGAGATAGTTTAAGTGTGTAAGCATTACAGAGGCCATTTTTAACTCCCTATATTGCAGTGTTAGGAATTGAGGTGGGCCCCATAACCTCACACACATGCACAGCTCTGACCATCAACGCTCTCCCTACCCCCTTCAATCAATGGTAGTTTCATGTGGCCTCTCAGCCCTGCAGTGACGTGTGTTTGTGTGTGCGTGAGTGACCTATTGATTTATCGACTGTCTGGCTCAGCCCGGCCCGTGGTACTGGACAGCCTGGAGCTGTGGATCATTGGACCTTCGGTTGCTGGGGTACTTTAGCCGAAGTAGCCGCAATGCTAAATGACACATGTTTGCCGCCAGGTGATAGATTCTGTCACAGTGCTTACAAAAAAATGAAATCCAAGGTGGAAATCAGGTGGCCAACTAAAGTGGGTCTTTGCTAACTTGCTAATTGTCTCTCTGTGGGGTCTATGTGTGCCAGACTCGCTTCTTCTTTTTTTTTCTTCTTGGTTCCAATTGCTCTCATCAACACCAGGCTATTAAGCTTTTCTCTCGCTCACATGTACCCACACACACTAGGACACCCCCTGAGGAGGCAGGAGAGTGGCGAGTGTCCAGCTGTCCTACACCCCACCCCATCCCTGCCTTTTCACTGGTCAGTGTAGGCAGATTGAGGGGGCCTAAGGGTGTGCGTATGTGTGTGTTTGGGGAGGTGCCATTAGCACAGAACTAGTAGCAGCTGGCCTGAAAGAAGGGATTGAGTGTCACTGACCTGGCCATAGTGTCCAGCTGAGGGTCACTGCTTTGCCCTCCTTCGGGCACGTGCTGACCAACCATCTGTGTGTGTGTGTGTGTGTGTGTGTGTGTACAGAACGGCCTTTTCTTTTTGAATGGAGTGACAGTTGCCTAATCTCAAGCTTGTTTGTGAGCAGCTGGCCTGTTTGGCCTTCAGAAAATGTCTGTGAAGCAATATTGAGGTCAGCTTTTAGAAGGAAACATGAAGGTTTGTTTACACCAGGAATGATAGCTACAAAAATAACTTTATTTGTGTCCACACCGGCAGATGATAAAATTCTGTTTATTATTATTATCGCATATTAAAATTACAGTATGTCTACTGCCACTTTGAATGCTCTTACGAATTCTCATTGTTTGTCAATAGCTATGTTTCTTTTTACTTATTTTGAAGCACATTTTGGTGTATCACATAAAAACGCTGGATGGAAACACCAAGATGCACAAACATTCTAAAAATGCATGTGAAAAGCCTGTATTCCCAACTAAGTAGAATACATTTTTTATCTGGTAAGAAAACATGTACATAAACATGTGACTTTGCGATGAGACACTGTAAAACTGGTCCATCCAACAAAAAGATCTCATTGCACAGCATCTGAAATGCTAGTTTTGTCATTTGAAAATGCTTGAGCAAAGTGTTTTCAAAGTGCTTCGTAATAATTAACTCCCAGAATTGTGTTCCAAAATAGCAGGCTCCAAAAATAAGATAACATGACCGCTTTTCGTCTGAGTGCTCTAAAGCTCATAATTTATTCAATACAAAAATTATTATAGACAATGCCTAATGCAGCAAATTGAATTTTTCTCAATCAAGGAGTGAAAGTTTAGGTTTTTTTAACTCACTGGATGGAAACGGTGCTTTATATACAAATGTTATGCGATTTTGCACACAAGTTTCATAAATTTGGATGGAAAAATATATCAGGTGGAAACAATTTTTAAATATATAGTTCCTTTTTGTTGTTATAGATGTGGTGTAGACTTCCCTATTCTCTTAGAATTCTAATGATTACTAAAACTTTAAAGTTGTAGTTATCGTTATTATCATAATTTAACATGGAAGAAATGGCATGCAGTGTAACTATATAAAGGTCCTAGATCATGTAAATCTCAAAACTTTCATATATTTTTTTAGAATGTTTGTAGAAAGATGTTACATGGAGCGCCAATAGCCTCATGGGCAGCACACCAATATGTAGTGCCGTTGCACTTCGGGCATTCCGAGTTCAAGTTCTGGCTTGCAGACCTTTCTCAATCCTGTCCCCCTCTCTCTCTCTCTCTCTCTCTCCCTCCAACTTCTGCCTGTTTTAATAAAGGCAAAAAGAAATGTTTAAAAACATAAATAAATAAAGATATTTCCTCATATTGGCTTGACAAATTTTGTCACATCAGATTTGTTGATAAACAGCTTCAAAATTAATTGAACATATTGTACTTCTGTCCCTCAGCCTCATTTTCATTCCTGTCAAAAATCAAATATGATTTTTCCCCCAACTGCGGTCTATGGCTGTTGTCCTTGGTGAAAACAGGACTTTAGTGGTTAAGGTATTCTGCTAGTTAAGTCTGATTTTACAAGCTAATATACACTCGAGGTGTGCTGTACTGCTCCCGAAAAATCATGATCTTTACCTTATGTACAGATTGATTGATCTTTTATGAATCGTTAAAATATGGGGGGGATGGGATCAGGAAAGATTCGAACTCGGGACGCCCATAGCACAATAAGGCTCTGGAGCTCAGCCTCAGTGAACTTTGGGTTCTTCTTTACCCCTCTCACCAAGGCTCTTTTCCCCCGATAGCTCAGTTTGGCCAGACGGCCAGCTCTAGGAAGGATTTTGGTCATTCCAAAAATCTTTCATTTAAGGATTATGGAGGCCACTGTGCTCTTAGGAACCTTAAGTGCAGCAGAATTTTTTTTTTTTGTAACCTTGGCCAGATCTGTGCCACAATTCTGTCTCTGAGCTCTCTGAGCTTCAGGCAGTTCCTTTGAACTCATGATTCTCATTTGCTCTGACAAGCATTATATGCTGTAATGTCTTATATAGACAGGTGTGTGGCTTTCCTAATCAAGTCCAATCGGTATAATCAAACACAGCTGGACTCAAATGAAGGTGTAGAACCATCTCAAGGATGACCAGAAGAAATGGACAACACCTGAGTCAAATATATATGTCACAGCAAAGGGTCTGAATATTTAGGACCATGTGATATTTCAGTATTTTTTTTTTTTTTTAATAAATCAGCAATAATGTCAACAATTCTTTGTTTTTCTGTCAATATGGGGTGCTGTGTGTACATGTAATGAGGAAAATAATTAACTTATATAAGATATTTATATTAAATATAAATAAAATGTATATATTCAAATTAATAAGTAAATATATAAATATGTAATATTACAATATTACTATTAACGAATAATTACAATAACAATGTATTTCGGCACATTGTCAGAAAAAAAAACAACTGTTGACACTGTTCGTTTTTGAGTGAATTATTGCACTGTGTTCATGTTTTCAGCTCTCGACAGAGTGGCTTGATGCACATTATCAGCTCCGAGACGCTGAAAAACATCATAAGCTGCATGCATGTTCTGTCAATGAACAGTGCCATGCTTCATCCATGAACAATATCAGTTTTATTTCACTATATTGTGCATTCCTATTCTCAGTCATCTCACGTCTCTTCTTTTTGTAGCTCATATGCGTCTTCAAACCACTACAAGGGATGTTCTGACAGCGCTTGATACTCCAAGCATGTCTGAGACTTCTCTTCTCTTCACCATCTGTTTTCACACTCTTCTATTTCTGGCTTTTCTCTTGTCTTCTTTCCTCATCCTTCCTAGTTGTCTCTTGATTTTTAACCAGATCAAATGGCTCTCACTCTTTGCTTGAAAAAATATTTCGTCATCACTCTTTGTGTATCACCCAATTCTGTTTTCTTCCCCAACCCCACTGTGTTTTTCTTTTTCTTTCTGAAAGCGCTCTGAGCTCATCTCAGGCCATCCCTTCAATCGTGTAAGTGCATCTTGGTGTGAAAAGCCTCCCTTAGCAGTGCTAGCATATGTGTAACTAATAAATGTGTGTGTGGAGCTTTGCTTGCATGAGATGGATGCTTATCTTAAGTTTAGTTTTGTGTGGATGTGAGATAGAGAGGATATGTTAGGGAGCTGGCGGAGTCTCTGAGTGTTCTGAGATTTGCTTGCATGAGATCTTTCCTTATCTGCAGCTTGAGAGTGATGATCTCGTGTGGTTTGACATTGCTCCTCAGCGAAGCTTGGATTTAGTGGTGTGTTTGTAAGCTGATATGTGTCGCATTGAGCTGTGTCAGTGTGGTGTGCACGTGCATTTACAGATGCCAAACATAGTTTTCAGTGTATAGTTGTCATAAAAAGAGAGTTACCTGTGAAAATTAACAGTTGTCATCATTTGTTCACTCTCTTGTCGTCCCAGACTAGTATGAATGGAACAGGGGCATTGTGATGATGATTTTTATTAGTGTTTGTTTCTTACTAATAAATCATTTAAATTTGAAAACCGTCTATATATTGCTTGAATTAAAATAAACGTAAACAGTTTTTGAACTTAGAAATAAACATGTATATATTAATTAATGCTGGGCAATGATATGTTATGTTTAAATATATTAAATGTATTTTTATATAATATAAATGATATGAATGGAAATATTTTCTTATACAATATATATACTTGTATGTGTGTGCCTTTATAATAATTAGACACAGCAAACACACGTTTGGCTGCTAGTTTTCTCACACTGCAATGAAATCTGTGCAAGTACATTTAGTCCTGAATGGTGATGCTGAGCTCTCGTATGAACCTCCGTGCGCACATTCAGAGCTCTTCTCATGGCTCAATGAGAAGATCTGGGTCCCATCGACCGTTCCAAGAGTAATGAAATCTCTGGCAGCGAGTGTGCGTCTGTGTTCGCACAGGGTCTCATATAAAAGCAGTGCAAGTGAAAACCCGCTGACAGCTTGGTGGGCGTCTGCTGTGATTGGATGAGACAGAAAGGGGGCGGAGGCCTCGATTGTCCCTGCGTGACCGTCAGGAGTGTATGAAGACGGAGGTGTCAGCGAGGCTCACGAAATGAGAACAGATACGCCACCAAGACACCCAGCGGTCTACATTACTCAAACCAGCCAGTGCACTTCCTCAACTACTTCATATGGACGCACATCAAAACTCTCTTTAATATCCCCTGCTGCGCACATATGCGCTTTTACATCATTCAACACCGAGATGTTTTCTCGTGAGAACATTTATAGGTCAAGAAAGTCAGCATAAATGCATATAAACACGGCAAATGTGTGCTGTTTTCACACAGCCGCTCTTTTATTTTGCCCGGCCAAACAGGCACAGATACAAACACATTATTAAACAACATTATTAAACCGCATTCCCCACAAGCCTCTGTTTGCTGCTGGGTTGTTCTTTTGAAAGATGGTGCCGTATGCATTGACCGCTCTGGCTTTCCAATACCAACATGCTTCTTTTTTGTCCTTTTTTCTGATGTTTAAAGTTCAAGTCTCTGTCTGTGTTGTGAAGGGCTTTGTCAGTGGTCCTGAACTCCATGCTGTTTATGTGATCAGGCGAATGTGGCACATTCCAAGAATATGGGTACACTTTGTTTTAAACACATCCATATCTATATCCCACCTTTAATTGTTATATATATATATATATATATATATATTCAAGGATGTATGCCAATTAAAATCATGCTTCAAAGTCATGCAACATTTGTTGTACTAAAAGTATATAATCAATTTTTACACACTTCCTGAGTACTGACTGCATTTGTCAAGCTTTAATATTCCCTATTATTTTAAGAAGATTTTTTTTATTATTATTTAAAGTGTAATTTATTTGGTAATTTATGGGAAATATAAGTCTGTCAAACCAGCATTGATCTCAAACTAGCTACTTTCATTAAATTCAGTTCAATTCAGTTTTTGTTTGTTTTTTTTACTAGATTTTTATCATTATTATTATTATTTTAAATTATTTATTTATTTTATTTTGTATTGTATTTGTTATTATTATAACATATTTTTCATTTTATATATGTATATATATGTGTGTGTGTGTATTTTATTGCATTTTGGCTATTTCATTTTCATAATTCATAAAAAAATAACAGTCAAAGGGTTTACAATTTTTCCCTTTTTGTTATTAAACTGTATTTACACCCCAAATTTTAGTAACCTGGTTGGAAAAAGTTGTAAACCTCCATTTACAGAAAATGAATAGAAAATAAACAGCTCAAATGATATTTATTTTTTAGTTGTATATTTTTGTAACCATTTTCTGGCAGTTAAGCACCTCTCTCAATGACTATTTGTTGAAAAAGAAAATAAATAATTACATCATTTACATCTTTTTAACGTTGTAGACCCTATTCATGAAAAGTGCCTCGTACTGACAGATATTTTTTTTTTTGCTCCGCCCTCTTTTTGACACATTCTTGATGCTAATTGCACGTTAAATGTGTGTATCGTATGTTTTCGTATACAAACTTTAATTTCTCTGCCAGACTTCTCTGCTTTTACACGCACTCTCATGCACCAGCCGGCCCGTCCACAGATGACAAGCTCTTGGCGGTCCGAGTGGAAACCTACTCAACCTCAGGCCGAGACTTTAATAAAGCTAATTAGCGAGGCCTAAACGTCACCTTCAAATATTATCCCCAATAAACCAGAACAGTCCTCTTTCACACAGTGCCAGTCTGAAGAGACCTCAAATGCCAGACACTTTGCTGTATTTTTATACCAGCACTGTAGCAGGTTTCTAAAAAGCTTTTTTTAATCACTTTTCATGCCTGGTTAGTTTTGTAACCATATTTTGGACACATTAAAGCTATCTTTGAATGTTCTCTGCATTTAGATGTGGTATGCACGCATTTGTGCACATGTAGTCATGGTGTAAATGACACAGAGCTCTTGTGACCTCTGCTTGTAAAGCCCACACTGTGTTTGTGTTTTCACAGCAGTATTTTTTTGCAGCAGGAAGACACCTGTGTCCTTTTAGAGGACTTTTATGAAAGAAACATTAAGGCTGACTCCTTTAATTGTCCAGGGAAATTAACTGATCTACTTTTCATTAGAGGAGGCCCTTGACCCGGCACTTTAGACGGCCGTAATGTCACTAATTATTTTGATGACTTCAGCATGATTGTGTTTCCATGTGTCCCTGTAATGAGAGCGTATCCTGTCGTGATGTCATGGGGGAGCTTACACAGAGCCTGCAGGTGTGAGGCGAGTGTCTGAGATCTCAAAACAGCCCACAGACTCACACACACACGTACCCATGACAGTGGTCTGACCGCTGACAGCTTGTCTTTGGAGGGCTGAAGTCAGGGGAGCCTCATGTCTTCCTGTCCATTCACAACACAGAACTCTTCAGGGGAGGATATTATAAAAGTGATTTGTGAGTTTTTTATGAGGTGTAAGGCTTGTTTACACCAAAAGCAGTGTGATTAAATCATACATAAAATATTTGCAAACAATTGATCTCAGGCAACACTAATTTAACCCTCTGTGTTTTCGGAGTCCCTATGATGTTTTGACATGCTCTGATATTTGTGGTTATTTCAGATACTGAAATAAGGAAATTCATTTTTTTTTTTTTTTATTAAGTCACTTTTAGTTATTTTATTTTATTTTATTTTATTTTATTTTTTTTTTTTATTTTTTTTTATTTATTGTTTTTTTTATTTTGAGGTATTCCCTTGGTGGTGAGAAATTAATTATTTCTAGATATCGCTATCTACATCATTTCTTTTATTTTATTTTGTCAATCTGCTATCTGCACTATCTGCCTGTAAAATGTATTTTAATAATGCATTTTACAGTACAGTTTTTTTGTGCATTGTTATTATCTTAATTTATTAATTAATTGGTGAATTTATTTTAATTTATGAGTGTATTATTATATTAATTTAGAATTTTCTTATAAAATGTTTTAATAATAAATATAATTTATTTTAATAGTATTTAATAGTATTTTTGGCCCCTATAGGCTCAATCCATCGCAGTTGAGGCTCAGACAAATGCCGGACTGTCAGAGCGCATTGCCACACTCGAGCAGGAGGTGGCGCGTTACAAAGAGGATGCTGGAAAGGCACAGGCTGAGGTGGACCGGCTCCTGGAAATCCTCCGAGAGATGGAGAATGAGAAGAACGACAAGGATCGCAAGATCGGCGAACTGGAGAGGTACACAAACTTACACGTTTACTCTTAATCAAGACATAATGAACACAACATAGACTTCCACTTTTGTTTTTATGTAGCTACTATTGACTAATCCAACCCTTTTTACATTTAAACAAAAATAATTTCAATTATGAATGTTTTCCTACTGAAGACATACTGTCCGATTTAGATCCCTTTTGGGGATAAAACCCTCAAATGATCGGATGCAACCTTCTACTCTGTTTGTGTCTATTTTACCACATTTGTTGCTACACATGTGATCTTCAGTTCCGTGTTCAGTTTGTCTTGTATTTAGCCCAATTTTTTTTTTTTTTACATTTTTCATTCATGCAACTTCCACAATTTATTTTCCATTCTTCATCTGCCATGTTTCCAAAGCAAGAGTCATGATTACTTGCAGATATAAAAGAAAATCAGCCTTTCTACAGCGTCAGTAAAGAATTCCCTTGTATTGAGTATTGAGACAACCCTAGTGTACATGTACATATTTCTGTATCACTACGAACCGATAACAAGTCACCAATTTAGTTTTTGGTTTCTAATTTTTTTATTTTTATTTAAGACTGTAGGGTGTTCTTATCATAGTGTACGTCAACTGGTTGCACATTAGTACTGTATGTCCTCTTAACATTGTTTGATTTTGGAGCAAGAGCTAAAAGAGCACGAGGGAGTCTTCTGTTTGTGTTCTTTGTTAGCTGCCGTTCTCACCCACTCAGTCATCTCTTATCCTCCTCTGGTGTTAGACCACAAATGAGTTGCAGAAGATTTGGAGAGCAACTTTTAGCGCTCACCCCACAGCATTATGAGATGCTGGCATTGTCTGGAAGATTAATTCTCCAACACATTGCTCGGATCCTGAAGTACACTACCGTTCAAAAGTTTGGGAACTATCAAATAAAAATTAAAATAAATATAATTTTTTTAATTAAGGCTACATTTATTTGATCAAAAAATTAAATGTACAAATAATTGTTATTATTATTATTTTAATTATAAATAATTGAATTGTTTAAAAATGCAATTTAAAATAATTATATTGTAATATATTTTATTATTTTTTCATTATTGTTACTATTAATTAGTATTATTAATAATTATCTTATTTAATATTTTATATATATATATAAAATAAAATGTATTCCTGTGAAGCAAAGCAAAGTTTTCAGCATGGTTAGTTCACTAACACAAGACTGGAGTAATAACTGATTTAAAGTTACATAAATTGATTATATTTTAAAGTATATTAAAATAGGAGACCAATATTAGAAATTGCAATAATATTTCACAATATTTTTGTGTGCTTCTGTATTTTTGATCAAATAAATACAGTCTTGGTAAGCGTAAAAGACTTCATTTAAAAAAAGATTTTTCACATCCAAAATAAGTTTTTGTTTACGTAATGTATGTACTATATACTGTTGATTTATTATATAAATACACATACAGTATATTTTTAAAAAATATATAAATGTTTATTTTTATATTCTTACATTATATAAACATAACATATTTTTCTTAAATGTATACATGCACACTATATATATATACATAATAAATAAAAACAGTACACACACATGTATTATGTAAACATAAACTTATGTAAACATAAACATAAACTATTGTGATAAATCATTTGACAGCACTAATAACGACATTAAAAGTGCTGCTGATCCCAAACATTTGCAGTTTATGTCCTGTGTTCGTAGAGATGGAGAATAAGAGCTCCAACTTTATGGATTGCACTTCTTCAACTGCATGTCTGCTCCTCCCAGAATATGTTGCGTTTTATGTCGGTGGTGTAAACATCTGTATTTTTGGCCTGTTTAATAGGACTAATTAATGGAAGGCAGATATAGACCTTCTCTCATCTCGGCTTTCATAAATAAATAAAGGAGATGAATAGTTGAAATAGGGCTTGAGTGTAAGCAGACAAGAGTCTGGCCTGGAGGTCACGGATGTTGATGTTGTGCATTGACACTCCTGTACTACTCCCTTTCAGCCTCCGTCAGTCCTTTCAGAGCTGTGTTGTAGCTGGAATCCTGAGAGGGCCATTTGTTTGCTCTCGCCGTTGGATGCGAGAAGTGTTTTTAGGTGGATTTCTGTTGATTCATAAATATTCATCTGACGCGCATGCAATGTCTCACGCTTTCTTAACAGATCTGCGTTAGGAGAAGATTAGACTAAAACAAACTCCATATGCTTGGCTCGATGCGTCATTCATGTCAACTGAGAGACGATTTCTGAAATAAACACCAGCCGCAATCGCTAACCGTGGCGCTCCCAGCTAATTACCGCTCGGAGTCGAGTTATGCTCTCCAAACACACCAGGGAGTTGGGTTCTCAAAAACCTCTCATTGTTCTCCCCGTGTCAGAGTTTTTCCTGCACTCTTGATGTGGTTGTGACGGAGAGTTTGTTGAGACAGATCCTCTTCTGTTAGCGCCTGCGTCTTTAATCAGGACGCGAGTGGCAGGTAGAAGCGACGAGTCAGGATTACTCCGAGATGGAGAAGCTAAAGCTCCTCTTGTTGCAGATCAGTGGTGCGGAGGCAGGCCTTGTTCGGAAATGCCTTCAAAGTCACAGAAAAATGGCAGAGGGTGAATTGGAGCATTGGGGTATTTATTTCATAAACTCGGTAGCGGTGAATTTGCGGGTAATTATGGAGGATTGTGAGGCTCACTGTTTGAGACGGGAGGGTGAGCTGGAAGAGGAGCAAAGAAATAGTGGTAAAACAAATGAAAAGCGCTATTTGTAAGAAGAGGCTCAAAATATGACATGCTCTTGAGTTTCAGGAAAAGATGGGGGGTGTTCTATGCAAATGTTTAAGGACTATATTTAACACTCTAATATAGTATTTTTTTGAGCATTGTTTTAATATTGAAACATGAGTTGAAACACTCTCAGAAAATCTAGAACTTCACCCACTATAGTATATTTTGTAATAAAATATGTATTTCATCAAAGAATTTTTTTTTTTAATTAAAACATTAAAAACACCCCTATATATAT
>JAUCMU010000080.1:3469520-3529527 GCA_032275025.1 Enteromius treurensis
GAAACGATGGTGTTTGAGACTCACAGTATGTTATGTCCATGTACTGAACTGTTATTATTCAACCATGCCAAAGTAAACTCAGTTTTTCATTCTATGGCACCTTTAAATAAATTAATCCGTATATTTAACAATTTACTACACATATTATGAAAATGTGAATAAAAGTTTAATTAAAATGATTATAAATACATTTTTAGATGTTTTGAAATCTCATGTGATGATCCTAAATTTAAATTTAATAGAGAAATTAACATTTTATTTATTACTTCTTCTGAATATTTCTTTTCATGTAAATGCAGATGTGTATAAGCTACATTTTGGGTCTTTGAAATCATTATTTGACTTAATCTGACAGATTAGCTAGATTAGAGTGTCACCATCACTTAGTGCACCATAGTGGAGCTCACTGAAAATATTGGCATGCATGCTAGTAATATCCGCCTAACAAAGCCCCTCTGTCAACAAGCTTTACGAATCGCTTTTGTTATACGCCGTACCTGCGCCGTCGTACGGTTTTATCACAGCGTTTCAAAAATACCAGAGCGACTGGCGAATTACATCTGAATTAGATGTTGCCGTTTTTCTTTATTGTTGTAGAAGTGTTTCCTACATGAACTCAGCGAAATGGGGTTACCTATCCCATCACATCAGAGCTCAAATGGAGACATATAAACATATAATCAAAACCCTGAATAAAGGCTGGCGCGCAATGCATAAAAACAGTCAGCTGCTTATTGCAAGTGTAGCGGAGCCAAGCAGATGGCTTGGCCTCTTCTGGAAACACCAAATAGGAACATTCCAGTATATTTATGACCCGTTACACAAACTCCCTGGAGCACACACACAAAGTCTTTCTTTTTGCTTTGTTATATGGTCATGTTATCTTCAAGATGGTTTTTTGACAGCACAGCACAATTTGCCTGATGTTTCCAGAATGGACTTGAAATTTATTTGCGCTGTTTGTTTTTTTTCTTTTCTTTTTTTTTTGATATAGCTATCAAATTAACAGTGTTGAGGAAACTACTTTGGAACTGTTAAGATGCTCATAAAATAGTTAAACTACAGCCAAGCTACACTTAGAGTAATAGTAGTGCTAGTTAACTAAAAATAGCTTTATGAGGAATAAAATTTAAAAAAAGCATAATTGTCAGATGGTGCTGCTTAATTCTGCAGTGAGCACATTCATCTGGGATAAGAAACCAGAACCAACTAATAAAACTAGAAAAAGCGTGTATATAACAGAGCTGAAAACATTGTTTAAATAAATATTTCGGTTTTAAATGAATTGGTGAATCATTTCAATGAATCAGTGAATTGTTTGTTTAAATCAGTGAATTGTTTGAATAAATCAGTGAATCGTTTATTTACTGATTCGCCAAATCAAATCCGATTTCTCAATGCAACATTTGAGAGAGAGGACAAAGTTCAACCTGCTGATGAAAAAAATACAGTTTTGAAACAACTGATGTGCTGTGGTCAACTTAGTAGCGTGCGGTTTTTACTTATTCACACCCTAACGGTGCAACTGAATCCTATTGTGTTTTTGTTAGCCTCAAGCACAAATGCATGATTATAACGAATATTGAGTACAACAGTAATGAAATAGTAGTAGACTTTGTTTCCTACGCTCTGTCAACACCTCTCGTGATGCTCATGTCCTACAGAAAAGTGGGAACCTTCTGCAAATACAGCAAACCAGCTGATCCTTTACTAGCAGTATGTGACCAGGCTAACCTGATCTCCATACCTTTGGATGGCGAAGGTGTTCTAGTATGTGCAACGGGAGCCAGAAGACTGCGGTTTTACTCTGGTACTTCCACACAGAAACTCCACTGTGCTCAGGACAGCAGGACCAATCAGGTTCTAGAAGCGCAGCGGCTTGGCCAGCTTTCTCCGAGCCTTGTTCAACGTCACATTGCTTCAGCGAACACGCTCTGAAAGCACCAACCGAAGCACCTTGGTGCTGCTTTCCTGGCACACGTAGACGTGGCTTGTCATATTTCATAAGCCCCTATAATAACTCTTCAATTACCGTCCCGTATTGTGTGTCTTGGGCAGAGCTCTTTGGTGTCAAGGGGGGCCGAGGGAGGTCTTTCCACAATGCTGTGTTATTACTCATTTAAAGACATTGGTGTTGGCATAGCCTGTGGTACCTCTGTTCTGCAGGGCAGAGGCGCAGATTTTCCCTTTTTTGTGATCAAGTCAAGATGGTTAACGGTAACCGATCTCGGCCGCCACGCTGCCAGGGCGCAATTCACCGACGGTGGCTACGTAAACGGGAAAACTCTCGCTCTGGCACTCACCGGGGCCGAGCGACCGCAGCATCTAGGCCTGTTGGTGCGACACTTCTTAGAAATGAAAACGGCTCGAATGCTCTTTTAATTTATTTATTCCTTCCTTTTTAGTAGTGCTTTGTGCTCCTGCGGGTTTCCATGCCACAGCAAATGGAGGGGGGAAAAGGATAATGAGAAAAATCCCAGAGCTCAAACACAAACAAACTGCCTTTCATTTGCAGCACAGCATGATCTGTGGAGATCAGTCCTGCTCCCTTTTGTTGTCATTTATAATAAGCTAGACCACTTTTGGCTCTTCTCATTGGCCCTTCTGTTTGTACTTGACTGCTTGTATGTGTACGAAAGAAGATAAAACTCTTAAACTCTTTGAGGAAGAATAAAATCACTGATATGATTTTTATCAAGCATAATGCAACATTAAACATTTTTGTTATTTTAAATGGAAAATATTATTATTATTTTTTTTTAACAATAGGGCCCCACTTTATATTTAAGTGGCCTTAACTACTACGTGATTACTTTTAAATGAATCATTTAGTACAATGCACTTATTGTGTACGTATTTGTTTTTACATTGTACTCATGTTTTAATAATACCTGCGTGTTATTACAGCTGTAATTAATTAATGTAATTACATAAATACATAATTACACTGTTGATCCATCCCTTATACATTTACACTCTCGTAAACCTACCCAAACTACCAAACCTGTCCCTAACCGTACCCAAATCCAACCTCCTTAGCAGTGTTTTGCAATACAAAATTAACACATTAAGTACATTGCACTTTATTTTTGATCTATGTGCTTAGTAAGTGCGACCAAAAGTAGTACGTATGTGAAACATTATGCATGCGTATATGTGTCTCTCCTTATGTTTCTGTAAATGTCTGACCGAAATCTGTTGGTGTGTGCTTGCAGGCAAATGAAAGACCAAAGCAAGAAGGTCGCCAACCTGAAGCACAAAGAGCAGGTGGAAAAGAGCAAGAACGCTCAGTTGATGGAGGAGGCTCGTAAGCGAGAGGATAACATGAACGAGAGTTCTCAACAGATCAAGGTAAAGCCCACATGACATCATTTTCTTCATTCACAGTTATTTACAGTTCTTGAGTCCATTCCAGATCTGACTTTACTCATATGATGTTGCCTAATTGAAATGCAGGATGAATCCTTGTGTCTTGCAATGGATTTCAAGCAAATATTTTACGCACAAAACCACTGAAATCCGACTAGAGCAGTGGCTGTTATAGTCTTAACATGGAAACTGAACCCATAATGAGGCCCATCAACCTTTTAAGAGGGTCAAAGTCCCCCCAAAACCATGAGTTATTCACGAAAGCAGGATCTTTTGTGCAGCATTCAAAGGTTTTCCTTTTGCGCTGCCTAGAAATGTGTCTCCTCAGAGCGATCCGTCTTCTGATTATATAAGTTTGGATGTCAGCTCCGGTTCCTCATTTGAGAATTGCTGGGATTCTTCTCAGGTAAAGGGCGATCTCATGTTTCCCTCATCCAGACCGCATTCACGCACATCCTGACCTCGTGTCCTCCTCTCATTGTGAGCTTTGGATTTTGGAAAAAGAGAAAAGGAGAGAATAATTGAGCGATGAAATAAGACACAGTTGTTCGGTGCGACCACAGGAACTATTTTTGAATTTATGGCTCCGCGATATTGCAGCAGACGCGGCGGTGTCCAGGTATCGACGTGTTTAGTTTGAGATGATTTGCGAATACAAATGACCTCATCCGGGCTGATGTAACTTTCCTCATATTGACTATTTTTGCCCCCTTTTGACAGGATGGTGGTCTGTGGCGGCCGCTCCCGCCCTTCTAGAGTGAGGGTTCGAATAGAAAGCCAGAATCAGCAGTTAACGTCTGTGAGAATCTCGGCGCAAAAAGTCCCACTTTTTATGGAGGGGCTGTTTTTCCTCTTTGCCGTAGACCTCTGGACAACAATGCCACAGCGGCCCTCCCTTTGTTGTGGTTTTCGGTGTTTTTCCTGGCCGTCGGTTTGTTCTTTCGATCATTCTCCGTTTTCACATTTTCCTTTTTCTGTGTCATGTGTTCTTTGTTTTCGTTCGAGTTCATATGCTCTTTTTCTGACAGCAGGATTGATGTGCTATTGGACCTCGACCTGTGGTACCCGGCGACTGGTGCGTCGGTGTGTGAGTGCGCATGAGTACGTGTTGCGGTCAAAGAGAGCTCATTTATGACTTCGGGGCCCTAGCATCCTCTGTGGGGTCACGTTGCCGCGAGCCCACATTGTGGCTTGCGCTCCCCCCTGTTCAAAGCACCCTGATGCGGCTGCATCGCGGGCCCCGTCTGCAAGCGGCGACAGCTGCTTCCTTCAGCCAAGACCATCAACCACCACCTTCCCCCACAGGCACGTCACGATCCGTCCTCGAGGCCCTGAGACTCCAGATCAGGCGAACTCCGAGCTGTCTCCACACGCTATTGGATGTGTTTGGAAGGGAAAGCGATTGTTGTTGATGATTCGGTTTGTTACGCTCCAATCGGTCGGTCAGGGTGAGCCGAGAGAGAGGTTAGCCCAGGACAGCAGAGCCGTTGTCTCTCTCTCTCTGACCCGGCACTAAAAATGGCTTTTTCAATCAATGAAGAAGGTTTCCATTGGAGCCCTGAGGTGGGATGTGGGGTGGTCGTTGTGGTCCAGCACCAGAGCTGCACAAACACATTCAGAATAGCAACTGTTGACATTGGAGAAGGTTAGATGGTCAAAAAGGAAGGACTCTCGCTTCTATTTTTTTTTTGTTTCCTGCTGGTGGCGTTGTGCTGCTTTCACATGATTTGATCCAATCAGTCCTCTAATTAGTGGTGCTTTCTTAGGCAGGCATCGCGGTAACTTCGAACAAACCCGTAGACCTTTTAAGCTTTGGTGTGTAATGCGTGCTATTGACATGATTCATACCTCAAATTGAGCTGAATTAGAATTAACATGCAGGAAGCCGAACTGAAAGTGGAATGGCAGGAAGTGGAAATGAAATTAATACAATGCAGGTAATGCATTCTGGGAGATGAAGTGGTGTTCAGCAGTCTGCCTGGAAGTCCTATAAAATGAAAAAAATTTGGACTAACTTTCATTTTAACATTTCTTAAAAATTATAACATTCATTTTGAAGAATACTTTATAGGGTTATATGACATTTTAAATTTAAATTGAACTTTTTCCTTTTTGCAACCTTGTTTGAAATTAAAATCAAATTCGATAAGGGATTTGGAATAAAAATTGCTGTGAAACAAATTTTTTTGTATAAAGTTTTGCTTTTATTTTTAATGTTTCTTCATGATATAGTTAACAATAATAAAAAAAAAAAAACTTAAAAGTGAATATTGGATGATTTTTGTCTTTTATGACCAGTTCTGGAATGTTCCAGAAATCACTAGAATTTTGTTACAGAAACTTCTATTGTATGTTTCCATCTTTCCAATATATATATATATATAAATACCAGTGGTTTATTAACGATAGAAGTTGATAAAATGATAACATTTGTTTATTTTAGGTATTTACCAAAATATTGGTAGAGTAATAATAATTAGCACCACAGAATCGCAGAAGAATCATAAAAAATTCATGTGAAACATTTTTTTCTGAATTTCTCATTAGGCCCTAACCTTGGGCCCACTAACAACTACCAAAAAACCACATAAAACATCAGATACCAGCGTGCTATTCACTACTTTATAGTGATCAAAATGGTCAATGTCTAGTTAATTAAGATTAGTTCCATAAGATGAACAAATGAGGTGCGGACACTGCACGTGCAGAGAATTGCAATGTAGGAAAAGCTCTTTGATCACTAGCCATCATGAGCGTGACTTTAACCTCTTGTGAATCATCCCTATCCTTTTTCATTTATCTCTCTTTAGTCTGATAAAACTGGAGATGGGTTTTTATAGGCCTCCACATCTCTTCAGCGTTTGAGACTTTTTCCGCCGGATACGGAGTTCCCAGACGTGCAATACGGACTGAATCATCAAGCCTTACCCCCCTCCTCCTCTCCCGCTGATCAAATATCATCAGCCTGAAGAAATCAAGACTTTCTCTGAGAAGCAGGATGGAGAGAGACAGCGGGGGAGAAAAGATGACATTATAATGAAGCCCAGTAAATACCTGTTTTACTGCGTGGTTGAGTCTGTTCCCTTTTACTGCAAGGAGTGCAGCGCCAAATGCTCTGACTGCCCTGTGACAAGAAGGCCCCACTGTATCCCAATCTCCACCTTGACCGGCCTTCATCAAAGACAGATACAGTACGACGGAAAAACCGAAGGAGAGATTCAGAGAGAACACAGAAAGGTCAAAGAATGGAAAGGTACATCCAGTCAGCGTGCTTTAGTTCAGAAAAGGTTGTTCATATTCCGCCACGTACTTTGTGCAGTCATAAAAGCAAGCCCAGAAAAAGGGTTTCCCCCACAGGTGCAATGTGTGCGCTACTCCAGAGAAGCCATTAGACTGACGCCGGAGCGCCGCACATTACGAATAGCCGTTGTAAGCCATAGGTCTTCTGTTTATAAGTCTCACAGCCCCTTTTATGTTTGGCACAATGTGCTCTCGTGTGGTTGTAAACATCAGCACTCAAATGCAGAGAGCTTCGAGTGACACCTTTAGTGTGCAATGGTGGAACAGTATTTTATAACATTTGGCGAGTTAGGGATCATGCTGCTTTGTGCTCTTACAGAGCGCAGGGTGAATGTCTGATCTAGCGAAACTAGTCAGCCTCAGTAGTTAACCATACTTGACCCGTCCTTAATAGACACATTATATAAAGATTTATGTAACAGGTATACATCTGCCATCATGCAGGCTCTCCCTGGTCTTTCTCCTTGTGTTCGCATTTGCAGGCAAATGAAAAGATCTGACAGGTGATGGCGACACTGGAGTTAATAAAGCCAAAGTGCTGCAGGCGAATCGCAGGTTTATGGTCCTTTTTAAACACGCAGATATAAAAGAGTCAAACAGGAGCATTTTATGACTCGCTGGCCTGCCGACGCTGCTTTTATTGAGGGGGAACATATTACTGTCCCTGGGGGAAGGCCTTTTTTCATCCTAAATGTCATTTTCTCAACCTGCCATAACAGACTGGTTGCAGTGTAACATCCAGGATCCATTAAGAAGGTATAGTTGGCACTGGACTGTTTAAGGAAATGGGATTCAGTGGAATGGGTGAGCAGACCTGGTTGGTTAGTTTTAGCTTTGAGGTTTTTTTTGTTTGTTTGTTTTGTTTTTCAGTTTCTTTTTTGAAAGTTTTGGGTATTTTTGTTTTGTTCTTGTTTTGCATTTTGTTTTAGATTCGTTTTTGTGTTGCTTTGAGGTTTTTTTGTTTGTTTTTTTGTGTGTTTTTTTAAAGGATTGGGTATTTTTGTTTTGTTTAGCATTTTGTTTTAGATTAGTTTTTGTGTTGCTTTGAGGGTTTTTTGTGTTTTGTGTTGTTTTTGTGTTGCTTTGAGTTTTTTTTTTTGAGCTTTGTTGTTTTGTTTTGTGTATTTTGTTTGAGTAGTTTTGTTTTGAATTTTGTAATTGTTTTTTTTTTTCTTTTGCTATGTTTGGCTTTGTTTTTTTTCTATTTTGTGTTTTGGAGACAATAAAATGGGAGACCACCTTTAACCAGCTAAAACCAGCAAACCTGGCTGTTTTTTCTTTCAGCAGGGAACTGTTATGTTTCTTACGAATTGCTTGTGCTTGACCTAACAACGTTTTGTGCGTGTAGAGGAACCATCTTGGGATTAGATGTTACATTACTGTCTCGAGCAAATTAGCGTTGGCAGCTTCAGGTTTAGGACTTTTTTGATTTCTTGAGGTCTTTGCGGAATGTTCTCCAATGTTCCAGTCTGTCTTCCAAAACCTCTGAAGACTGACGAGAGATCAGACTTTAGCGGTAACACTGAGCAGAGGTGAAACAAAACTGTGGTAAAAACTCACCCAACAAAGTCGTCATCACTAATGCGGTGGCGAGAGCCATTCTCAACACTCAGTGGGAAACGGAAAGAGAGAGAGGTAAATCGAGGCCGAGACCGAGGAATGGAAATAGCACAGAAAGAAAAGCAAGAGGCGCAGTGTACTTCACACATGAAAGCCTTGATTCTGCCACTCATCACCTCTCGAGCGCGAACAGGTCAGGAGGGAGCTAACAGACGCCAGTCGTGAGACTGACACTCCAAAGCGCTGGTGGAGAGGAGCTCTGACTAGAGATCAGCTACTTACTGCAAGCTGTGGGAATCAAGAGCACCTAGTTTTGGTTGTAGGGATGCATCAGGCCGCAGCAGTTTGATTGTCTTGTGTATGTTAGAGATGGTGTGTTAGCACGACTGCTTAATCAGTCATAGAAAGGAAATGACATTTTCTTTGTGTGCTTTCCAAAAACATTTTTTTGTCCTCTGTCCGCTGCAAATCCCAGAGCTGCTAGCCTGTGCCAGAAAGCGTATGACATAGCAGTCGTTGAGTAACGAATAGTAGAAATCTCAGCGCCTGTGAGAAAGGAAATCATGCCTTAAAATTAGAAGATCTTATTGCTTTTTTTGGCAAGGACATCACCTGATCATTCACAAAAGGAACACAAATCCACACGAGAGGGATGATAAAGAATAGCCTGGCTAGAGCTAAACCCCTAAATTAATGATCCACTTTTTTGCTTCTCAAAATGTAAAAAACTTTAAATTACTTTGTTTGTAAAAAAAAAAAAAACCAACAAAAAAAAAATCAATGGTAGCATTGAATGACTATTGAATCTAGTGAATGTGTAAAAAAAATTTGAAGTGTGCAATAAGACAAAATATGTTTGCATTAAAGTTGCATTTTCTCGCTCTCTCTCTCAAAAAAAAAGATCTGTTTACTTGTCTAATGCATTGTTGCTTAATTTCTTGCTCCAAACATTTGTAGATCTTTTAACTTGAAAACAATGAAAAAAAATACTCATTAAGAATATATATATTTTTTTGCGGTGTGTGTTGTTGCAACACAAGTTGGCGAAAGCTTTGGTGGATTTTACTCTCTCCTCATGCAAATATATGGGAGCTGAGCTTGCATGACTAGAAAACAACTGCCCGAGGGTGTTACCCAGATCCAAAATGGCCGCCAAGTGTGCTGACTTGCTTAAAAAAAAAGTCTTTGCCTTCACAGAGCTGCACCATCTGATACCCATCAGCCCCATATGCAGGCCCTCCACCCCTTCAATCAGAACAGAGCCTTGTTGTTTACACCCATCTTTGTTCTGCTACATCTCAAGTCTTTCTCCTCCTCCTTATGCTAAGTGTTTAGCCTCCGGCCGTGTGGGATGTTCTTGCTCTCATTCTTGTGTTTTTTGTATTTTGGGTCCACTGTCATGTGCAGAAACTAGTGGCTTTGAAACTGGCCCAGTGGCTTCCCTGCTGAGGGCAGAATTTCCCTGCAGAGACACTTTGATGATAATGGCTTTATGCTTTGGGAAGCCTGTTTTATGACACGTTGCGCCCAACGTACGGTAGAGCAGTGATCACAAAACTGTGAATTAAAGGTCAGCTTCCCACCACCACAGGCAACCAAAGGTCTAACACACCTGGCCAATGTTGTTCCTTATGCTCATATGCTTTTTTTATTTATTTATTTATTTTTTTTAAAGCATAATGGGTGTTTGTGCTTGCACTGTGAAGCATAAGCATAGGGTTGACTATGCCACTTTTTACATATGAGAAATGCAACTAATATTATATTTAAGTGTTTTTTTCTAATAGCATTATAGTTTTAATTATTATTATAGTTTTGACATATTTTTATAGATTCTTTTTTCAATTTATTTTCTTTTTTTTATTATGGCATAGTTCTTTTATTTCCATTTTGCCTTAATTATTATTATTTCTTTTTCTTGTTTGTTGTTGTAGTAGTGTTATTACGCCAACTTAAAATATTAGGGGCCAGTATTAACAAAAATAAATATTTAGTTTAGCCGTTTAATTAGCAAAAAAAAAAAAAAATGTTTTGTAGTTTTTACATTTTACTAAAAAAAACACTGGTCTGCTATCACCCAAAAGTGAAAAAAAAAACATCATAGGTTGACTCCATGTGGAATAAATATTTTTTTACATTTTAAATTAAAAATAAGAACATGAGGAGGTTTTACATAATGCAATTCCAATGCATTTTTCTTCATACTGATTTTTTTTTAAACTTTAATAAAATATTATAAAATAAAAACAGATGTATATATTCTTACCATTTTTCATCAGGTAAAAAGTAACATAGCATTTTGTTTGTGACTAATTTTTAGTAAATAATTTACATTATTATTTATATTATTATATTGGCAATTCACTGACATTTAACATATTTATACAATTCTGCCAGTTAAAATAAAATACATTTTAATATTAACTAGGTAAACTGCTTTCACTTTTCATGGGCAGAACTGGATGGACTTTTTCTATAAAGTTTAATCATATTTCATTTCGCTAGATTTATGACATGACACGTCTTACCCCACTCCACCAACATCAAGCCATCATCTTGATGTAGAACATGCAGAAAGCCATGTAATATGGGAGAGAGAGAGAGAGAAGGGTTGAAGGAAAGATGCTGAAAGAGTTGGAAGATGCCGGAAAGGGCTCGCTTCAAAGAACCACATCACAGGAGGTTATAGAAATGAAGTAAACAGTGTTGGTAGCGCTTAGATCTGCAGTAACCACAGCACCCAGAGGCTTGATATCCAGCTCTCTTGGGAGCATTTCAAAGCCCTGTTTTGAGCTCGTCATGGAAGCTTAGATTTCTTTCTGCTTGTCACTCACTCTAATTCCCTCCTCTCTTGGCCTTCTTGTTATTGATTGCGTTCACAAATTAACAACACTTGAGTTTATTGTGGCCCACTTTCAGATACTTCCTCTCAAATTTTCTCCTTCCTACGATGGCTGTTCTACCGCTAAACTGTGGATTCGCTGAACGTCCGATGAACTCATTCACATTGGGTTTGTTGTGTCTCTCGACTCTCCAAAGAGTCAAAACCAAATGCGGTCCAGTCTGGCAGAGCGTTTCGCCAGTATCCGTGCTTTGCAACTCAAACCAGATCCAGGATCGGGAGCTCGGGATCAGATGGTGGGGGTTGGGGCGAATCACATCCGCATGTTCTCATTTCTTTAATAGACTCCCAAGGTCTTTTTTATTGGGCCTGTTTGTTGGCATATGTTGTTTGATGTTACCATGCTTTTGGCCGTCTTTTACGCTTTCCCCAGCCAGGAAGGATGGACACCTGCTGCTCTTTCCGGTTCTTTCATAAACGTTTTTGATTCCTCGCTCTCACACCCAAAACGGTACAGAAGAGTTTTCCCGCTGTGAAAAAGACTGCTTTAAGGGACATCTGCTACCAAACCCTCCACTTTGGCTGCATCTTGTCTTAGACCTTTAGCTGAGGTCATCCTGGATTATTTTAAGTAATGCCTTACTATGACCTAAACTCCTCATCCTAATGAACTGCTGAAACCGCTCGAGTCCTGGGACAATGCAGGGACACCGTGAACGAGTTTTTCAGTCCGATGGGAACGAAATGCATTCGTGTTGAATTAGAACACCCTGGGTCCATTATTCGTGTGTGTGTGTGTGAGCATGTCAGACAGCTGCAAGTCATTCTGCCCCGACTGAGCTTTTGTTCTTCAGGCTCATCCTGCTCATCTCCTAATTGGATGTGCGAGCTGCGGAGAGCCGGGCAGATTCCCCAACGAGCCCCACCCGAACCCGGACGGTCCCTACGGTGCGGCATGTGGCTTTGATTTCTGGCTTCCCTGAGGTGTCTCCTTCTATCATCTGTGCGGTTTTGGCACCCAAAGCATTACCGTAATGAGATATTGACCGAGCAAAAAGGATTACTGTCGCTTTAAATCAAACCAAAGTGATTGCGGTCTGCCTGCGAGAGGAAAGTGGAAGCTAAATATGGTCAAAATAAGATAGAAGAGAGAGCCTTTATACCACATGCTGTGATCTGTACCCCCGTCACCCTCCTCGAGTCCTGAACTTCCTGTAATTGCTGACCTTGGTTACAGAAAAATCCTGCCGATTCAACAGATGCATCTGGTTATCGACATTGCCTCTTGTTGCAGGAATTTGTGCTGTGGGATTCCAGATGAAAACGATGAAAGTGGTATCTGGGATTGTGTGTATCAGGCCTCTTGTCTTGAAGCATGTACTCGAAAGGAATTTTAGAGACAAAATGATCGGTCTTAAACTTACATCTTGAAGATTTTATCATTGATCTTGTGTGAATTATGCCCAATGCAAATAAGTAAATGTCAATAATAACAAAGAAAATCTTGAATCAGTGGAACTTTAGAAAAAAGCGTCTGCCTATAGACTAAAAGACAATATTGTTAAGTGTATATTGTATGTATTTATGTGTGTATATACAGTATATATATATATATATATACATATACATACAAATATGCATACCTACATATGACAGTGCATTTGACAGACCGTTTTTAAAAATCAAGTATTAATAATTTAATTATGCATAAATAAATCCGAAATAAAATATAGGGCTAATGGCCTAAAAATGTCATGTTACTATTGTTGCAAATTTTTTTTATATGTGTGTGTATGTAAATATATATAGAGAGAGAGATAGATATATAGATAGATATAGAGATATAGAGATATAGATATATAGATATTTAAGTATGTTCATTTGACACAGACATAAAGTTTGTAAATGCATAATTAAATCCAAAATATAATGTAATAGTAAAAAAGGGAAAAGTACACCTTGAACATATATTTCTGGAGACATCTGCCAAATACATTAAAACAAATGTAAAATATCAATTTAAAATTGGTTGAAAGTAGATTAATAAATCCTTCAAAGTCACATATTAACATTTTTGCAAACTGATTAAAACTTTAATAATTAAATTGTAATATTGGAACTTTTTTATCTCAAGATGCTCCGAATTGCAGAGTTTTTAAGATAAAGTGTTCTGTATCCGTTATGCATTCCGTAGGTATAATGTACATTTCTGTGGCTTTAAAATTAATGAAGCCAAGGTCAAGGGTTCAAATTACAAGCAAATGCTTAAAAAAAAAAAAGATCCTATGAAAGGAACTTGCTTTAGATTCGAAAAATGCATTCTAAATATGTCTGCCAAATGCCTAAATGTAAAATGAAAATGTTAAGTCACCGTCACGGTCAGTTTTGCATGCTAGCATCTTCATAAACAGCTTACAAGCTCTTGATTTTATTTTATTTTTTTCTCTCCCTGGATTGTCTGCCGCAGAGCGACAGATGCATCTAGTTATCTGTGTACCTTCACGTTGCTTCTTTTAGCAGGAATTTGTGGTGTGGGATTCCAGATGAAAATGTTCGCTGTGATCATCGGCGTCTGGGATCGTGTGCATCAGGCCTCCGTCTTCATATTGAAGGCTGATGCTTTTAGCTGGAAGGCAGTTTCTCAGCATGGAGGCCATTACCACTGTAGAGCTCCATTTGTATGAATGGCAGTTTGTGTGTGTGTGTGTGTAGCGTCTGTTTGCTGGGTTGTGTACGTCAGAGTGCATGTTTGTAGAGGTCTGTACTAAGTGCCTCAGGCCTGCCAAACGAGTCAGGACTTTTGTAGCCGATTTTGAAATGTGGGGGGAAAATGAAATGTGAATGTTCCTTGAAATGGAGCAGCGTAATGAACTCAAGACTGTTCCCATATTCAGCACCGCTCTGGCGTTTCTCCACGTATCCCACAATGCCTATTCATTTGAGTCCCTAACCATTGCGTTCTTTCGCTCTCTAGCACACTTTCAATCAGATATTTTTTTTCTCTCTTGGTTTTCATCATTTTCCCTCTGTTTTTCCAATTCCTGATACAATCAATTGCCGACGTTCATGATAACTAGGTTTTGACCTTGACTCTCTCAAGAGTGGATAGTTGAAGTAGAGTGATTTCACTCTTGACGATCGAGTCATAGATCTGCGCTGAGTCATTATGGGAGCAGACTGTAGATGAGTCACGTCGATGAGATGGACAGCTTGGGTTGCCCTCACTTACGCAGTCCAAGAATTCATAATGTTTATACCTCACATGCTGTGAACTGACTCCCTCTTGCTTTCTCAGAGCTACCTGCTGCTACACTTGTTCGTTATAAGCTGTCACTTTCGATGTTCTAATAAGGCCTGCGCACGTACTGTGTACAACTTTTGAACGCAGCATATCCAATCACAGTCAGAAATGTTGTTTTATAAGTACTTTCCAGTTACAAAGCAGGTAAATCTAGGTATTGAGCTGTTACTGGCCTTCTATAAAAAGGCGTTATCTCTGTATTGATAACAAGTTTGTCAATTGGACGTTGTAGCATCTTGTTGCATGTTTGCTAAAGCAGTAAAATATTTTTTTTCACTAGGATTCTCTGCAGCTGAAGGACGATCGCATCGAGGAGCTGGAGGAGGCCTTGCGTGAGAGCGTACAGATAACGGCCGAGAGAGAAATGGTGTTGGCACAAGAGGAATCTGCCCGAGTAAATGCAGAGAAACAGGTGAGAAACGCCAAACACAGGTGAGATGAAGCTCACTTACTCTCTCTTTCCTTGCCATTTTTTAAACCTTCAGATCAGTTTTATTTAAACCCCTTTTTTTTTACTTGAGTTCAGAGAGAAGTGGTTTAATAAGTATTTTTTATTATTATTATTAATTTTATTTTATTATTATTATTTTTTGTTTAATATTATTATATTTTTATTTATTTTACATTTATTTCCATTTTATTTTATATTTTTATTTTTTTGTTGTTGTTTTGGCTTGGTTTGGTGTTTTTTGTTTTGTTTTTTGTTTTTGTTTGGTTGTTTTGTTTTTGTTTGGTTTGTTAAAATATAATGAGATATTTGACAACAATACCAATTTGACAAAAAAGATTAAACTTCTGGCAACTACCAACTTTTACTACCATAGTCTACATCCAGCTAACTTTTGAACGGTGACAAACTTCATGTTTACTAGAAATGTTCCTGGCAATGTTCCTAAAGAGGTCCAGTGTACCTGTGATCTGTTACCTGAAGCAAAATGTGTGCGGTAACTTCAGCGTGATGCTAGCCAAACCCTACAGCCATCTTTTCATTGTGGAAATGTCCACTTCCTCATCCTCCTGGTCAAACATCCTTCCCAGTGTTTACACAGAGCTGTATGCACATCCACGCAAGGCTAGCATCACTCAGGCTGGGCTGTAATGGCTTTTGGTTGGCGGACAGTATCGCTCCCATTAAAAAGCCTCCTTCACAGAGCTCAGGTACCAGCAAAAAGCCGTCCTGTCACAGCACATCACCACACCAGCACATAGAGCCATGCCAACCACCCAGATCCATGCCAGCACTGCCTCGCCTTGCCAGTGGCGAACATTCATGTGGCATGCATGGGTTCCGTGTTTGTGTCTGCAGTCAGTCTTCATTTAGAATATAAATAAGCTTTGCGTGTGCTGCGTGAGGACTGCTAACTTTGGTCCGATTCAGTTCAGCCACATAGAACGTGCATAAGCACACGAGGAACGTCTGCCGGGTTTTTCCGGAGGTAGAGGAACACAATATTGGGCGAATATATAGACTCTGGGTCTACTTAAAGGAATTGTTCATCTCAAAAGGAAAGCTCTGTCATTATTTACTCACCTTTATATTGTTCCAAACCCATAAGACTCAAATTATTAGGAATTTTTTTTGTGAAACATAAAGGCCCCGGTATACTTCAAACGAAATCGAAACTCTGAAACTCCACCTTCTTTGACGCGCAATTTGTTTGTTATTCAACCGAGGTCAGGCAAGGGAGAAACATCTCCAGTCCCTATAGATAGATACAGGGCTGAACTGCCACATATCTGCACCTGGCTGATTGCTCGCGGAGAGACTTTAAAAGGTTAAGCTAAAAAGCAATTAATTCCTACAAAGAGATTACAACGAAGCTTGTGTGAAAGACCCAGAGTTAGCGACGTAGAGAAACATCATATGCAAGTTTTCCAAAGCCATGAAAAGAACGAAAGGAAAGGTAGCAAGCAAATAAACATTATACCACACTGCTGACTTCAAACTGCTTTGTTTAAAGTATATCGGGCCCTTAAGTGGTTTCGGTTTTCGGTTTCTGGACTTTCAGTGGATGGACAGAAACATCCCAGGTATCAAAATGTTTTGAAGATCAACCTAGAGATTAAGTCTCATGGGTTTGGATCGACATGAAGGTAGGTAACTTATCACAGAATTTTCCTTTTCTGTGGTGAATTATCCTTTTAATGCAACTCAACTGTCTAAATGGAGACCGAATGTGCATCCTGATGTAGAACATTCTGGAAACAGATTGAATTTACAAATAAACTGCCAATAATGTGTTATTTTATAATTCAATGGTGCTGGAAATTCCATACATGAGCCGCTCTGGCCCAATCGAACCCGTTTTTATGGCTTCGATGCAGATTGCACCACTGTCCAGCTGTCTGTTGAGCCTTGGCGATAGCGTCAAACTCCTATAACCTTCTCCGAATGAGTCTTCCATAAACCGGACAGCACCGGCAGCCAGTCAGGCTTTAAAACGGAGCGCAAAGCAGCTGCCAAAACCTCGCTTCCCCTTTACCTGAATCCTTGAACTTTTCTCTCTCCTTCCTCCCTCTCTGTCCATCTCACTTGGCTCCATCAACTCTCTGCTTCATTTCTAAACCCTTAATGATTTGTTCTACCTTCTGTGGATCCTGGCGTCCCGCCGTTTCCTTCTTTTTCGCTCTCTCTCTGTTTTCTAAAGATTCGCTTGGCTGGCTGAGCATCGTCCCAGTGCGCGTTGCAGTCTCGGGAACATATCGTGGCCTAGAGTTTCTTCACCGCCAGGCGGACCTCCGCTCCAATCCCCCGGAGGTTAATTAGAGCCGGGGGCTGCGGCGGTAGCCAACGCTGCTGCTAAGCCTGGCCGGCCCCCTCATTTGGGCTCAGAGAGAAGAGGAAATGGGGACAGTACAAGTGCCACCCTCCAGAGCCAGTCTCCATGCTCATTACCAATGTCCCAGCCGCATCAAGTCTTGCTACACACACTCAGGATATCATTGTTGGAAGTTCCTCTCCACCCTGGCACCTGTTATATAAGAATGAACTCATATTCCGGGTTACATATTTTGGGAATTATGAGCTATATAAAAAAAAAAAAGAATGGCAGTTTGCCTCACTGGCAATTGGCAGACAGGTTTTTAAATGCGTAATTTGTGGTCCTGCATTAAACCATGCAAAATCTAATTAGCTTCACGGTTCCCTTACACATACACACACACACAGTCTCTCCTCCGCTATTTAATTAACATCCCTCCATTGCTTCACCACACCCTCTGTTGTGCCAATCATAAGCAAGCATTCGTCTTGAGCTCTGTGTTCAATTTCCTCCAATAGCTGCTTGCCTCATTGTTCTCGTTGTGCAGAGCACATGTTGGATGGAAAGCGGTGCCTGTACAAATTGCTGTCAGTATGTTAGTCTTAAAAGTACGGGGACGAGGGCGACTGGTCTTTGTTACACTGACATGAAAGCAAATCTCTGGCCAAAAACCAGTCTGTTCTCTCTTGTGCGTCTGTTAAGCTCACTTAAAAGCTCTGTCTGCGTGTGTGCACTTGTTTAATTAGAGCACATGGAGTAGAGCTACAAGTTGTTTGCTCCGTTCATGCAGGTAATGAAATTTGGAAATATGAATCCAAACATGTGTTCCTGTGACTTCTCATATGTACCACATGAAGTCTGAAAGATTTCTGACAATTACACAGGTCACTGTGAACATCGTCTGCAAGAATGCTACCATTATTTAGCCTTTTCTAAAGGGATAATGACTGCAAATGGTAACGGTAAACGTTTAACAGTAAGGTTACAATTGTCAAGATTCTTAATACATTAGGTGTCCTTGAAAAACTATATAAAATGACTTTAATTTTATAGCACTTAGTAATTTTTAAATATATTAATACATTTCACAATACAATATTATTATTAAAGTAAAAAATGCTGTAGAATACAGTTGTTCATTGTTAATTGATGATACCTAATTATTTGATTTTAACAAATTAAATCTTTGCTGCAGTGAGACTAAGCCTTTTTTAAGCTTTGAGTGTTTGCGTGCAAGATTTATAACAACATGAGTAAGGGATGACACATTTTTCTTTTTTCTTTTCGTCCCACTTCATCTTCCTTGTAGAATTGATATTTCGGGAGTGTCAAAACAATGTTTCTCAGTCAGTTAAGCAGATGAGCTTGTCTTATTTTAGCCGATTCTTTCATGAGGGTTATCGCCCTGCCAAACCCGTGTTGCAGCTGCTTTAATGAGTCGTGTGCTAGTAAGGGCAAATGTGGTCAGTGAGAGAAAAAGGAGGGTATTTTCTTCCTACACAGGGCCTTCGGTGTGCAGTGACACCAGTCACTCAGCTCCAGCGTGGAATTTACGGCCGGGATGTACGAAAGCGACCAGCCGCTCATGCGGGGCCAGTGAAAACGTTTACCCAAGACCACATGAAAACACGCGTCGAGTCTCCAGACATGATTCAGCAGCGAAATGACATACTTCATAACCTTCCCTGGAGGCAGTGGACCAAAGAAATCCTCAATCTCTCCGCTCTTGTTGACCGGGGATGATGGGATGTCTCGAAACCGCCCTTACTCTTTCACCACAAGCTTTTCCCCCGCCAGACTGATTCGATCCCGTATGGATCTCTTTTTTTGCTCCGAACCTGTTCTCACTCAGTTGGATCCATGGTTACCATCCTCTTTCTCTAGCCTCTCTTCCTCTGCTTCCAATTTCCTTCTGCGTGGTTTGTTTCAAACTGTTGTTCTGTTTTGCTCTGTTCTGTCTCTGTTTCCTTTTTCTTTAATCCCTCTTTTTCTCTATTTCTTCTCCATCGCTCACTGCCTGTGCGAAGCGCTCTCATGACCTAATGCATGACTCCGGCCACGCTGGCTTAAAGTGGCTCAAGGTATGGCACGATTAATGTTTTCTCCTCCTTTTATAAGGAATGATTTGAGTTTCGCTGCATCTCAGTGAACTTTTTTTCTCGTTTGGATGGGGGTGTTCAACAAATGTGGCTTTTGGTCCCGATCCAAACCAAACTTTTCCAAATAGGAAGCTTAACCACTGACAGAGTGCAATTTATTGACTGTTCCCTGAAGATGAGCTCTATCAGATCATTATTTTATGTGGAAGACCTCTCGTACGCTTCCCCCCCGCTTTCTTTCCATTATATTGGGAAGTCATGCTCATTTGCGTCTGTCTTTTAGAATAAGTTATGTTTTGATTTAACTTTTATGTAATGCGTCCAGTGCAATTCAGTTTCTGCACTGTATTCCCATTGCATGTAACTCTTAAGTACATGTTATATAAACGTGCGGTCGATAGTTAGACTGATAGAAAATAAGAGAGTTCACCCAAAAATCAATGTTCTGTCATTCGTTTTAAACCAGTTTGACTTGCTTTCTTTTGTAAAACACAAAAGGAGATGTTTAGCAGAATGTCTAAGGTGCTCTTTTCCAATACAATAGAGGTGAATGAGGATAAGGAATAGTGTCAAGGTTTAAAAAAAAAAAAAACACCAAAAAACTTTGCCTGAACTGATCAAGAGAGGCTGTCAAAACCTCAGTCAGATTCACCATCAGTTCTCACTCCATACTGCAGGGGGCAGCGTGACGGCAGAGCCTGAGGTCTCCAAGAGGCCCGGGCCAAAAACAGACATGGAAATTAGTCAAAGAATAAATAGCTCTTACAGCTGCCGCTGCTCTTTCTCAAGTTTGCGTTCAAGCCATGGTCAGAAACAGCTTGGTTTTTTATGATAAAACTTTAGAGGGAAATAAAACTCCCTCCTCTGCTAATATTCCCAACCAGCTGAGATCCAGACACAAAGCTCAGCACCCAAAACACAGCTAGATTCAAAGACCAGCTTGTTGAAATTGGCTTTCTGCTCACCGTTGAGGACGGGCCTGCTCTTTTGGCTGCTGGGGAGGAGAGAGTAGGAAGAGACGGATGAGGAGAAGGGGAGAGAGAGCAGGAGAAAAACGGCACGCTGCTGCATTAAGCAGTTTTTATTAGTGTTATGTTTCTGCTCCAAGCATATGGGTTAGTCTGGATATCTCTCACAGGAGGTGATTAGAAGCTTCTGAGTTCGGCACGGGCTGAAGAGAAGGCCCTGATCTAACGCCTGCCGTGATCTCATCACCTCTCAGTGCACATCAATATCAATCCAAGATAATAGACAACATAAGGTCTTCCACTTACCAAAGTAGAACCATGGTGTCACCATGTTTTTTTTAGTTTTTTTTGTGGGGGCCTGGGGGGTTATTCATTGAAGCACTATGCAAATACCATGACATGTAAATATGGTCAGTACACTGATTTATAATAAAGTAATATAATATCACCAGTACATGGTCAGGATGAATAAAAAAATAACAGAAATGATGTCATTTATTTACTTCTTTTTTTGGAAATTGTACATTATAGTAGGGCATTTTTGTAAAACAATTTCAAATTATTCAGTTTTTTTATAGTTTTGTTTTACTAAGATACATGGTTAACTTAATTTTTTTAAACATCTTAAAATACAAATACTTTGTAAATGAGTAATTATGCATTACCACGGTTTTTAAGTATCAAGGTATTTCCACCATATATATATATATATATATATCTGTATACTTTTAGATTTGATTTTCATTATTATCATGCAGATTTTAATGGTTGTTTATTGGTTATTATAGGCATTTTAACATAATATTATCATATTCTCTTACTTTTTTTATATTGTTAAGCACTCGTTTTTAGCCATTTAGAGCACCGCTTTTTAGTTTTTCTGAACATGCATAGTCTTTCCTTTTTTTTGGTGCGTTGTATTTACCCTTTTCTCTTTTTCTTTCTCTCTTATCCCACTCTCTTGCAGCTCAAAGAGGCAAGTATACAGCATTCAGCTTCATTCTTTACTTTCATCTGAAGAGGCATCTGCTCCCGTCCCTCTGACCCTGCTTCAGTCTTTCTTTTTTCCCTCTTTTCCTGTTCTTTTTAGCACTCTTCTCCTTGATCACAGACAGATCCTCTTCCTTTCCCCAAGGCCTGTTTCTGACACCGGTTTTGAGCAGCTCGGCCTTAAATTAAACAAAAAAGGAGAAAATCACTGTTATCAATTCCATAGACGGTACGTCACAACTGATGTGAGCAATTACTCCAAGTCATAAAAACACTTGCAGAGGCTGAAGCTGCACTGTAAAGATCAGTTAAAGGACGTGCATCTCTAACGCTTTGATCTGTACTCCTCCTACCTTACTGGTTCACGTTCCCAGTGTGAGACAGGAAGTGGTGTTATCATCACCCGGTGAAGTGCTCAATTTTTCACACCCGAGGTGTCATAATTCACTGCAGCATTTTTTTACGACTTGACTAACATCTGAGGTTAGTTTGTACTCCCCTGAGAAAACAAGCGCTGCATGCCACCTTGCTCTTTCATACACACACACACACACGATCCATTCCTCCATAAGAGAAAGCAACAGCACGAGCAAGTCTGCTGTAAGCAATGTTTGCACTGGTTTTAATCTTTCTGCTTTTGTTTTAGAGAATTCTCAGCCAACTAATGATGGGATGTGAAAACTAATTTCTGGGTTTGATTCGACTAAATGGTTCCGGTTACTTAGTCCAGTTAATAATTCTCTTATTCCTTTTTAAAATGTCTTTTTAATGTAAGGACCTTAATTGGTCCAAAACATTTACTAATCCAGGATTTATCAAGCTGTGGTCCACAAACTCTGCAAGGGGGTCTAAATGAAAATAAAAACAACTGAAAACAAATGATACATGTGCGCGCGCACACACACACACACACACACATATATATATATATACTGTATATATATATACATTTTTTTTTAATCTCAGAGAATAATTATCTTTATAATAGAAAATGCATTTCTGTCTATTATGAAGATGATCATAATTACATTAAAATCTTTTTTTTTTTTGTTGTTGCTTTTTTTTCTTTTCTTTTTTTTTGTGTTGAACTTTAGACATAATTGCAGTATATACATATATTAAAAAAACAACACTGTATAGTTGTGTGGCATTGCATCAGCATTGATAGAAAGTCACAGAACAAGTCGTAAAGGCCATCAGTCGGTTAAATGGAAGAAAGCTCTAAATCAGAACCAGTTTTCAATTCTAGTTTTTAGAGTACTAGTAGGTACCACAATTTCCATGATTTCTTAAGGAGACTGTACACATTTTTGTGTGTGTGAGAGATTTGACTGGCCGTTAGTCAGACCTTTAAAATCTGTTGATTATCTCCTAATGAATGACTTAACTCAACGGCTTTGAGAATTTGGCTCCAGGCGGCGCTTGCTAAATACTTTTACAGTAACACTGACCGAGCACACTGTAAATTCATTCGGATCCATTTGTTCCAGATGATGTTTGGTCGCTGAGGATGGAGTCAGTTCACATATCTCCCCTCCAGGCACGGTGACACCATATCGGCTCTCACACATCCTGGACTGATTAGTTAACCGCTCCACCGTCACTGTGTGTGTGTGTGCTTGCACAACAGCGGGAGATTTCGTTGAAATTTTTGTGTGCTGTTGAACAAAAATGCACCAGAGTTCTCACGGTTCCATTCAAATGCCCTCTCCCCTCTTCTGATTGGCTGCTGGGTTTTAACAGACAGCTCTGTTGCCCCGCCCACACTGCAGGGTTGCCACAGGCAGTGAAACCGATGCTGCCAGCGGTTAAATATTTCCCTCTGCTCATATTGGGGGGCCTGAGGCATGCAGTCTTAATCTCGCTTTATCTCCCATGAGGAAAAAGTAGGCATGCAGGATTTTTTGTTGTATCTGTGAAAAATATTACCGTCTTTTATGTCCACTCAGACTCTCGCCAGTTTTATTCTTCTAAGATGTGACCTGTGCTCTGCTATTGAGTCAAAAGCAACATTTGCCTGGCCTGTCTACGTGAATAATTATTTCCTTTTCCTTATTTTTTAATTTGACATGCGTCATGTTAACGTAAGCCATTCCGGTGAGCCCTCGCTTAACTGACCCTGTCAGGTGGAATTTGCCGGTGGATTTCACGTGCCCAGGGGAGGCACCATCATCCTCAGGTTTTAGCCGAGACCCGTTAGTTGTTGTTCAGGATCATCCTGTGTAAGTTTGATATGGTTTGAGATGACAAGCGAGAGCGGGACAGGAAACAGATGGCAGTAAATTTGACTGAGCGGGTTTTGGTAGCTTGTTCACTAGGCTTTAGCTTGGGTGTAGTACATTTGGCAGATGACTTATGATGACAGCTGGATTGAACGCTCTACCAGATCCTACAATACCTCCGGCCAGCAGAGGGCAGCACTGCTGAGAGCTTGTGCTCCAAAGGGTTTTACAGCAAATCCCTGTTTTGTGGTGTTTCTGTTTAATGCTGGAAAACGTAGTTGGGTGGCAGTGCAATACAACTCAATATATAAATATATAAATGTCTTAAGGATAAATGTATTGAAGGAATCATTTTTTTACTCAGCCTCTCGTCATTCCAGACCTGCATGATTGACTTGATTTTTAATGTTAAATGCAAAACTCAGATCGGGTTCTTGAGTTCTTCTAACTGACTGCACAATTTGCAAATGAATCCCTTTTTTTTTGGTGGATCCTTTTTAGCAAAACTTATCTGAATGATTCATTTGTGAATCACACTGATCTGGTTTTTGTGTTCAGTGAATCCTGAACGAAAGCCTGAATGATCCGAGAGAACCGGGGTGAACTGTAAGCGTGATAAAAGTATTGATGCCCAATTTAAGTTCAGTTAAAGTGAGTCATATGATCCTGTGCACCGAAACTGGCCCGAATGACTCATTCATTAATCAGATTGATGTGGATCTGGAGTTAAACTCACTAAACAGTTAAACAGTTAATCCTGTTCACAGAACTAATCTGTTTTTTCAAGACTAGTCTGACTAATCTGGTTCTTGCGTTAAACTCACTGACTCAATTATTCAGTCAGAGTGTTTAATAGGCCACTGGAGGGAAAAATGATCGACGCAAATGTATCGTATGACTTCATAAGACTTGGATTGTAGCACACATATGAACCACTTCATTTTGCATCTTTTGTGCAGCTTGAAAGGAATTTTTTGGATTTGAGTCTATGTAGAAGTGTCTGTATGGAACGAAAGCTGATGAAACGCAGAGCAGGGAAGGACAGATAAACACGGAGAACAGACGAGGGAGACTGCACAGATCGCCGCCCGAGGCCTGCGCAGTTTCCTGCGAGCATTGAGATTTCAGAGAGACCCGGGGTGAACCGCAAGCGGTCGAGGAGGCTGTGAGAACCGCTTTGAGCCAAGTCGCTAAACCTTGCCTTCCATGGAATACATAAACCTGCCACACCGTTTGATTTATCCTCCTCATTCACTCGCTCCTGTTACTCAGAGTTATAAACATTGTGTGGAAATGGAGGGAGAGGAGGAAAGAAAAATCACACTCAGGAACGGAGAACATCCACCTTTTCAAAAACAAAACGGAGGGAAATAACTCTGGGGATGTGATGTATGACAAACCTCATCACGAAGCTATGTAGTTAATATATCTGGTGTAACGCACTCTTACGCACTCACACACTTATTCTGTCTCGTCTGCCGTCTTGAACATGAATCGCTTTTCCTGACATTACTCTCCATCCGTTTTCCTGTGCACCAATCCATTTGTGTCCCTGTGAGCTTCGCTCTTTGCCCGCTGTGTGTTCGCTCAACATATTTGTTTGCATTCTGTCTTATCCGACATGATTATGTTTTTGTCCTTGTGCTTGTTTGTTGTTCATGTTTATTTGTGTGTGTGTTTGCACGCACAGATGGAGGAGCTGTTGGCCGCCATGGAAAAGGTGAAGCAAGAGTTGGAGTCCATGAAGGCCAAGCTGTCATCTACCCAGCAGTCTCTGGCCGAGAAGGAAGCCCACCTGACCACTCTGAGGGCAGAGCGCAGAAAGCACCTGGAGGAGGTGCTGGAAATGAAGTAAGACCTTTATGCTTGTCCTTCACCCCGCTTGGTCTGGTATAATAAATCGCCTGCTGTACGACTCACTGCCGCCTTAAGGAAGGGCATTTTATTGATGTTCGTTTTAAAGGGATATATTATGATAAACAGGATATTATTGCTCTTTTGAAAGGAGTATGCAGATGTATTTCATCATTACAAGTGCAGGCTATTATAACTTGGCATGGAGGTTGTTTCTCGTTTTACTTGCAAAGGGGTGAGCCAATCATAACAGAGAGCATTCGCATATCTTAATCATAAAAGTACAGTAGAAAAATGATCCTGCTTAAAATCGAATCATTTAAGTTTCACAAAATCAGTGATTTTTATGCCATAGGTGAACCACCAATTATTTTTTCATATATTTTGATGAATTAATTATAATTCTTTTTACTTTAAAAATGATGCATTTTTCTAGTAATGTGCCGTTTCTACAGACAATTGTTTTATTTTTAGGTTTTGTTGAGGTTTTAGTCATTGTTATGTTTATAAATATTTTTACACACAGGTTTGTTTGTTTTTTCAAATATTTTATGGTTCAGGTTTAGTTATTTTAGTTGATCAAGTTAAACTGGCAACAATAAAGCTGTTATATTATATGTTCTTTCAGGTAATGGTTATTTTATTTCATAACAGTTTATTTACTTATTATTAATGCTTTATAAATGTTTAGGCCTTAACTCTCCAGTTTGAAAACCCCTGGTCCGTGGTCCACGCATGCAGGCATGATTTTTTTCCTGAAGCAGTAGGTAGACCAGAGGCCTCGAGAGACCGTGTGCTCTTGGGAGGCTGAATGGTTTTTTGAGTGCTACTTTATTTCAGGCTTTTCCTCATCCTCTGCTGAGCTTCTACAGGCTCATTTCTCCAAAAGATCACTTCAGCCGAATCCAAGAACCCCTCGCGCTCTTTAATTTTCTCCCACAGCATTCTCTGAACTCTCTCTTGTCTTTTCTCACTCTCTTTTACAGCCGTTCTCTTATCAGGGCCTGTAGTGCTTTAGTGTTTTGAGCACTTCCTGACTCTAGATAGAGATAAGAGGAGTACTAGAGGAACATAAGAGGTCGAAGGTCTCCATACCATATTTGAATCAGGATTTAGTGAAGGATCCCTGAGTTGCAGAAAGGAGGCCCTCTTACTGTCAAATTAATGTGGCTCCGCAGAGATGGGTTTGGGGCCTGGATAAAAGACCTTGTCTACTGCCTTATTAAGTTTGTACAAGTTTCTGGACATGCTGGAATTTCTTACATGCAGTGTATGAAAGAAATATTACAGTATCATTTAAAAGAGAGTTGTCTTAACTCAACTCTATTTGTAGTAAAGTGCTACCAAATTATTAACATTAGATCATGCATTGACAGCAGTGATTTTTTAAAACTAAATTAATAATGCAATTATGTTTATTAATTCATCTTCTTTAGAAACTAAAATTAAAACATGAAGTGAAATAAAAATAAATAAAACGTATTCGTTCATAAAGCTTTTGCCATATGTTATTAAAGTATTGTTCATTGCTACTTTGTGATATTTGTTGCATATTAATAAAGAAAATGTTTGTGAAGTGTTACCAAATGTATTTTAAGTTAATTAAATGACGTGTAATCAATTACATGTATCCCCCAATTGAATGAAATTCAGAAGAAACAATAAACAAAAAGTGGCTCTAGAAAGAGTTTTAAAGGTTATTTATCCATCTCAATATGTAATATTATTTTTCTGCCCTTTTTAACATCCATTACTTTAGATTGACCTCACAGGACTATTGTTTTAGATTGAATATCAAGTGAGTTCAAAATAATAATGATCGTGGTTGTGGAAAAATGAGTCAGAATTGGAGTTTCAAGGACTTTCTGTTTTTTCCAGATTGGTGTGGTGATTTGATTGTCAGCCATATTCTCAGAGGCACTGGGCTGCCTGCATGCTTCAGTTATGATGGATTCTAGCATTAAAAGAAGATAAAGAGAAAGCTGAGAGGTGATGGGGAGTCTTTATCTAGGTGTAATGTGTGTGAGTTAATGCCGCACACTGATTCACATAAAGATCATTTTGCCACTTAATATGAAAAAGAAGGAGAGCTGGGCCCCATTGCATCCAGATTTGACTGTTGAAAGCTGAAGGTCAGCTCAACTGAGACGGGGAGAGCTGTGTATCTCCACCGGCCTCTCACTAACCACACATTTACAAGAAAATCTCATATTTGAGTGAAAATAAGGCTCTGATAGGTATAGAAGGGAGAGGGTGGTCTTCGATCTGTTTTGGCGATGAACCTAATGCGGTCGGGGCGGAAGAAAGTAGACTCACGCTGTCGAAGGGGCCCTGCCGGCTGGCAGCACACAACCAACTGGACCACTCATTAAAATTTCGAAGGAAAAACACAAAATAGCAGACGCGGAGGTCACAGACTTTTTATTTATTTATTTCCTCGGGCTGAACTTCCGACCGCACAGTTTAAAGTCAGCAGTGTGGAGACATCGACCCTTTGGGCTGGTTCTCCATCCTCGGCATCTAAAAAAAGGCAGAATTACCAGTCTTTCTAAACTCTGTTTCCCTACGGTTTGCAAAGGGCACTTTCAAACTGTTCTGAAGCCTTGGTTGTATTTGTGTATGTTGTATTCTTGCCTTTAAATTTAAAGCAGTAGCCTTTCTTCAAAATGCAAAATTTCATGATTTACTTTCTTCTTTCTTTTTTTGTGAAACACAAAAGCAGATGTTTAGTAGAATGTTCATGCTGCTCTGTTTTCATGAAATGAAAGCATATAATGGACAGGGGCTGCCAGGCAAAAAAATTGGTGGAAAAAACTAAATGATCTATATTTCAAGTCTTATTACATGCAAGGATATGAGATTTGGTTAAAACAGGGCTGTCCAAACTGAGTCCTGTCGGGCACCTAAACTCTGCCGGACACTGGCCCTCCAGGACAGCCCTGGGTTAATAGAACAGTGCACAAGAATTGTCGTGTTTGGTTTCTATCGACAAATCTGGAATGTTATGTTCCAAAGCCATAAAGCTTCACAATTGAAATAATTTTGGATGAAAACCAGGGGGCTTCTGACTGTCCCATTGAAAATCTATTGTCAAGACGAATGAATACCACAATGAGGTCATTATTCAGATACAACTCACTGAATGTAACCAGCAGTGAGAAAAGACCATTATGAGGTCATCGCTCAATTAAAATCCAAATAGACTGTCAATGGGGTTTTTTGATAATGCATAGAGGTGGATTCAAGCTGTGTTGGCGCCAAGGTTTATGGACGTAACTGTGCTGTACGCAGTGTGGTACTTACATTCGGGCTTGTTTTGTGGAATGAGCTGAGGATTTAGAGCGATGGGTCGAGGCGGTAATGAGATCTCCAGCACACCATCCCATCCTCATGTTTCCTCTCCATTTAGCACAGTTTAAATGCCCCTTTACCGCTGGATATGAGATGTGGTGATATCCCAGCGTTCCACCATTTGATGTGGTTTCCTTCTCTCGTTCACTCTCGCTTCCACCAGCTCACGGTAAAGTGCGACCGCAAGGCAGCCATCAGTCGTCTCCCTTTGAACAAATGTTTAGCTTTCTTTCTGCAGTTGTTTGGGAGTGCTGGACATTTTGGGGCGGCCGCTTGAGAGGTGAATGATGATGGAGGGGTTGATCTTGATGAAGAGGCCCTTCGCAGATATTCGCTTAAAGGCATTAAGCCACTTGTTCATGTTTTAGGACTTGAAAAGAGCTGTCACCACCTTAGCTTAGTTTTTACTGTGAAACTCAAGCTTTTGCTTCGTTTCGCAAAGGTCTGGTCCACACAGTTAGGCCCTACCCATTTAAACACGAAGAGACCATCTAAACGACATGGGGAGTGCCAAGCCAGTTAGATCCATTTGGAGTGTGAATTTAAGCTGAATTGGCCATGGCACAACAGGAAGGTGGATTTTAAAGTGGAATTTGCTTAGTGCTAGTTCACCCAAAAATGAAGATTCTATCATGAATTACAAACCTGTAAAACCTCCGTTCATCTTCGGAACACAAATTAAGATATTTTTGATGAAATCCAAGACTGACCCTGCATAGACAGCAATGCAACTTGAATGTCAATATTGTTGTTTTCTTTGTACACAAAAAGTATTCCCGTAGCTTCTTAAATTACGGTTAAACCACTGATTTTAATCACGTCTTGAATGATGTCCTGAAGGTCTCAAGGGGGATTAGAATGACATGAGGGTTAGTAATTTTGAATTAAATATCTCTTTAATCTATTCATCTGTCTTTCTACTGTATGGTTCTATTGACTGTTCCTCAGTTTTCAAACTAGATTTGTTGAGCTGTCATTTTAGATTGTTAAATATTTGTTACATTTCTTTGAATTTCTTTAATTAATTATAATTCTATTACCTTATAACTGAGTTCAAGCTGCAGTTTTACACTATTTTATTCAAATTTAGGAATTTAAAAGGAATGGAAAAAGCCATTTCAGTTTTCACAATCACACTAATAGACACTAGTAAAAAGTATTAATTAAATATAATGGCATAGCAGACAACAAAGCATAATAAACCATTCAAAAAAAGTGAAGAAAAAAAAATACTGATGCCGCTGGCCTAGAAAACTTCAGAAAATCCAGTGGTTTGTATGAACTTACTTATACCCTTAATCCCGGATGTTGCTTCAAGTCAGCCAATCAGATTAGCCACAGTTTGCCAGAATAAGAAAGCGCTTTTCAGTTTTGTGTACAGTTTTGTGTGCGGTCTGTGGACTCTTGCTTAAACCTGCAGCGGTTTGCCGCTTGCCATTGCTGTAGTAGATCAATATCACTTAAAAAAAAAAAAAAAAATTCCCAACAACTCCCCACTCTTGTCACGGCTGAGGTTTTTCATCTCCAGTGGGAGTCCAATTATAAGGTTTGAGCATAAGCGCAGGTTTGTGAGGAGTACTGTATGCTCGAAGGTGTTTAAATTGACACGGGGTGATGGTGAGGTTATCGGCTGCCCACAAAGTCTGAATTCGAAGGGTGGGCGAAGCTGCTAATTGCCCCTGTTAGCACCCTAGTTTCATGGAGCGGAGCAGAACGGTCGGATTATTACAGGGACGAATGCTTTTGAACACAAACCTCCTGGTTGTCCAGCATGAACCCCAACCACGTTTCAACCCAAAAATGCTTTATCATTTTATCACTGATTCACAGCTTTCAGTGTGGCTTAAAGGGATTTTTGTTTGGTTCACTTAGACAGAACAAAACCAAAATTAGAGATGGGAAAAAATGCTGGCACCTCCTAGGGCTTGATAGGTATGCAGTATAAAACCCCCATTAGCATCATCAAAAGAAGATTTCGAGGAAGTTCGAAAGATTTTAGTTTTCCCACTGCCTTGTTTTTATTGTTTTAAGATGTCAATCACCCTCTCCAAATGTTCTTTGCCTTTGTAGATTTGTAATCTGTGAATGCTACCATCTTGTAGTGAACGATGCTTTTGTTGAATAACAAAAATGCCACATTCAGTGGGTGGTATGATTTAGTCGCCGTAATGGGTGTAATAACAAAGCGGACTTAACTCTCCCAGGCAAACCGATCTTGGCAGCCTTGATGTAACGTTTTTAGGGGCGCTGGGGCGGATTTGTCTATGGTGTCTGGGTGGCAAGAGAGAGAGAATCTGACATGATCTCTTCTAAGAAGGCTGAAGCAGTCAGGGGCCATGAAGTCTTGGCCCGGAGATCTTAGCGAGCATGTGAACACGGATTATTACAGCATGGAGCCAATGAGGCTGGACGTGTGTGAGAGGCCAAGCGAGCCCTGCAGCGATTAGACTTTAAACAGCATATAATGGCCTCGGCCCTCCCCGTCCCGACCCCGCCGCTCATGTACCCGAGAGCCATAATCCAGCAAAATGTCGGGAAAGCGCAAAGACGCACATAACGTCTCTGTAAATGTCAAGGCTGCTTAAAGATAACGGAGGGCCGGTGGTACCGCTGTGCGGCGAGACAGATCACATCAGACGTTGCTCGGTGCTCTGGGGTCTTCTGCTGGATCCATAATCATTACATCACATTAAAGGCGGCTTAATCTTTCAATGTTAAACCAGCAGTGATAGGACAGTTTTCTTGTCCTACAGGAATTTTAGCAAAAGCACTTTAGCAAATGCTTTATCTTTAGCAATGCTTGCTTTGGTAGCAAACCACAGCTAACCTTTAAAGGATGAGAGACCCAAACCTGTGTGATTTTCTCTATTCTGTGGAAAAAAAAATATGTGCAGAATATGTGCTGGCTGCTATTAATGCAATTACTATAAACAGGGACTTGGGAAGGTTTTTAAGTTTCAAAAAGACCCAAAAGCACCATAAACTGTGTAACTTTTAATGTTTGTTTCTTTTGATAAAGCTTCTTCCGACTTGAAAAGCTCCACAGACTTTGAAAGCACCATCACTGTCAGAAATAAATTGCACAACTGTGCCTTTAGGGCAAGGGTGTCCAATCCTGCTCCTATAGGGACACCTTTCAGCAAAGTTTAGCGCTAGCCCCAATTAAACAAACCTGAACCATCTAATCGAGGTCTTCAGGATCACTAGAAAAGTTCTGGCAGGAGTGTTGGAGCTAAGATCTGCAGGAAAGTTTCCTTCCCGGAGCAGCTTGACACTGGGTCAGTACACTTAAAAGGACAACGTTGTACCTCTAAAAAATGAACATTAGTAAGTACATTAGTAATATGTATCCTTAAGGTACTACTAGGAACATTTGAGTCCTTTTGAGAGTACCCACCAGCTGTCGTACTCCTGAAAGTACAATTTTTGCCGAGAGATTATAGAAATGAATGTTATTAAAGTTTCCTTGATCTTGTTTATTCATCTCTGGGTGATGGCAAACACCATTTGGTGTTGCATCTTCTTAATTATTCATAGTCACATTACTTGAATATTTGGAAATGCAAATGAAATCTCCAGTGAATAACTCTTTAAATTCTGTGTAATCTTTATGCAACGCTATTTTATGGATAAGAAAGAACTGGAATAATAGTAACATTCAACTCTGTCCCCATTTGTTTTAGTTGGATTGCTAAAGTTTGCCTCTTATCCCCAGCAGAAGTAAGTCATATCAGTTATGTTTATCAGTTACATATTATAATATCAGAATGAAATGTGCATGTTTAAACAAGTCCCGATTTTTTCGAATTCACGTGAGTGTTCCAAGTAAGATTCAGGGTGAGTTTGAGGTTGATTCATACAGTAGATACTCTGTGTACTCTACACTGTAGTAGACGGCAGCTCAGGAGACTCTTGCGCCTCAAGTCAGCGTTTGGTTTGGCAGGAATAAATCAAGTTGTTCTCTACAGGGAACTCCTGCTGTCTGACTGAGAACCAAGGCTGCACTTAAATCACCAACATCCTCGCGCTAACAGCCATCGCTGATTCTCCTTCCCCGTAGGGATTCTTAGGATGATCTCAGCATTGCTCCACATCTGAGGACAGTTTTGGGGGTGTGAATCTACACCTCTGTCACTCCAGCTGTGTTGTTTATTTATCCCTGTTATTCAGAAAAACATGGAGACTTCTTTTACACTTAAATATTCTCAGAGGATAATCTGTAATGGATTAGCTGTGGTTCATATGAACTCGGAGCCTTCAAGGACTTTAACTCATCTAAGTGTTTGGCTTTTCCGTCCTAACTCTTTCGAGATTCTAGCGCTGCCCCATAAATCACGCTCCTAAATTGAAAGGGTGAACTGGAAAACTCACAACGACAACTTTGAAGGAAAAAACTGAGGTTAAATGGAGAAAGTGACGCTACAGCATAGCCTTTGCTATCACTGAAAGGGAGGGTTGAAAAATGTATTTCTCAAATGCAAACGCTCGCATACTCCTCCGCTTCTGCTTCTCTCAGACGACTTGGGAATGCTCAAGGTCGGATCTCGGGGATGCATGTATCCATACATCTTATCAGTGCTGAGGTGAAAGCGAGGAACACATGCTGGCAGCTCCTGTCTGCAAATAAATCTTATTGACCGTCTCAGCCATATTCTTAGACTGGGCACTGGCTGAACCCATCCACAGAAATCCTCTATTCTGCCCTAAATCACTGTCATCTGAAATCACCCCCATCGTAAAAAATGAAAGTACTGTAAGGGCCCCTCCTAAAGCTAGTGTCTGCCAGCTATATACTATGATCTTATCTCAAATATGTGTTCCTATTTTTCATGTATTATCTCCAAAAGTATAAGGGCAATACAAGCCATACTTAACATTCTAATAACAATACGGATATATCTATCGTTCTATTGTTCTATCCATCTGTTGTTCTATCTATAATTCATCATTCTATCATACTATGGTTCTATTGTTCTATCTATCACTCTATCATTCTGTCTATTCTATATCTATATGTATTATTTAGTTTATTTATTCTTTGTTCTGTCAGCTTTTTAAATGTTTCTTCATTCATCTTTTTTCTTCTATATGCTAGTAATATTTCAGCTTTTTTTGCTCTTTTATCTGTATGTGTATATGTATACTATATATATATATATATATATAAATATATATGTGTGTGTGTGTGTGATTTATATTATTATTTTTTTATTTTATTTTTTTTTCAGAAAGTGGAAATGCCATGTCCAAATGTAAAAAGCTTTCATCTCCTTTTTTTCTGCGGCAGGATACCAGCAGCCTGAAGTGATGAGTCAAATCTATTTTTAACCTGGAACGTGCTCTGTTATAATTTTGGACATGTGCTGAGCTTCCCCTGCTGTTCGTTAGGAAAACGGCGCTCAGACACGAGGTTCACAGCTCCAGCACCTTGACAGAGTTTTGTATTCGGTTTGTTTTTCCCCCAAATATGTTATTAGGACATAGTACTTGTTATAGGTGGCGTGTTATCAAGGCAAGCTGTGTCAATGTCCAAGAGCTTATTTACTGTCTTTATTTATAGTTGAAAAACACTCGACCACTGATATACACACACACCCTACATACTGTGAGCTCTGTTTTTCTGGCTCGCGTCTCCTGTCCACACACACCTGCTCCTAAGGCAGTTTGCTTTGGCGCAGTGGTCCGCAGGCTGCTGCCCAGGGGGGGATGTTGCTCAAGGTGACAGGTTGGGACAGCATAATTAAACAGTCGGAAACGGGCGTGAAGAGATGCCAGGAAGAGCGAGGGAATGAAGGGAGGGGTGTTGTTAAGCAATACGGCCTCGTGTTGAAGGCAGGTGCTTGATAAGATGAAAGAGGGATGAAACTGAGGAGAGCTGCCAACTTCTGGGCAGAGAGGGAAATGGAGTGAGCGCTGCCACCTCAGGCCAAACACAACACGGAGGAGTGGACGGCAGCCAAAGGACCTCCGTGCACACCCTGTGAATTTATGTCTGAACCTCACGTTTGCTATCGTAGTAACGCTCATTTTCTTTCGGGTCTGTGGTCTGAGCCGTTTCTTTGCATTAATGCATTAGCTGCTGAGGCTATGGCTTTATCCACCGTTTTATACACATCCTGTCATTCTGCCGTACGGCAGATGAATGAACTGTGGAGTGAGTAGTTGTTTGGCACCCGAGTTCATACATTATAGGTTCTCTGTGTCTTTCTTTTACTGTATATATTGGATAAGGATCGTGGATGGAACAGCGGAGGACATTCAACATTCCCAGTCAACCTGTTTCTTTTTTTTTTTTTTTTTTTCCTCATGAACCCGCTTGAGTTCAAATAACCATACTATAACTGCTTTAACAGATCACAACTCATGTGCTTTAAGATATTTGACCGAAACATAATTACTGTGAAACTCCTGTTTTGAATACTGTATTGTTTTCTCTTGAGGAATTCAGAAACTGGTTTTTGGTGAGGTTTGCTTCAAAGTCAGTTTTATGTGTGTAGCGTTTTATACAATACACAGTGTTTTAAAGCAGCTTGACAGAAAAATACAGTAGAAGTCCCCATTTAGCAGGTTAAAGTTGGGCGATATGGTAGTTTACATACTGTGGTGGAATAAGTGATCAACCAGTTAAGATTTGCTGTCCAGAATATATTGCTTTATTTCTATTTCTATTGTTAGGGGTTTTGGGTGGTTGCTAGGGTGTCATTAGGTGGTTGCTCTGGATTTTGGGGGTTGTCAGAGTTTCTATGGGTTCAGTGGTTGCCAGGGTGTTGCTATGTGCAGTGGTGCTCTGTATAGTTTGGTGTTTTGGGGGTTGTTACACTGCTGCTAGGTGGTTGCCAGAGATTTTATGGGGTTTCCAAAGTGTTTCTCTGGTATCTAGGGCTTCTGTGTTGATAAAGTTCTTTTGGTCGTTCTAGATTAGTTGCTTACAGGCCCAATTCCTGTGGTATTTCAGTCTCAAAATATTGTTAGAGTTCCTCTTTCAAAGTTTATGGGATTTTTTGTTTCTGCCAGCCTTACTGAAAATCATTAATCTGTTTGCTTAAAGCCAAAATATACTTTTCCTTTTAAAGCAAGCTTCAAAATGTTGTGTATTATTAATGTTTATTGTGCGAACAGTGCTGGGAGAGTTTCAGACCAAAATGTAATGCTTAGAGGTAGAGGTTTGTTCAAATCCCTTTGGCTTAGCAAGCACTGCTAATTAGAAAACAATACAGATTTATTCTGCCTAACAGACTTGTTTCCTTTTTAAAGATGTCTAGGTCTTTGTTGCCACGCATGCAGCTGAGAACCGGCACATGAACGGACCTAGGGCTGTTCTCAAGTCGAGCCGTCACCGCCCGATACGTGCGCTTCTGCAGATCGACAGGCCTGTGAATTGAGACGCTCTTTGACTCACGGCCTGAAATCGCGACGGGATTTTAAACTGAGCTGAATCCGCAGCACTCCCCGGTCCCCAGTGCTTGCCTTAAGCCGTGCACAGGAAAGAGAATGGAATACATATCAGCCGTTTTATCATGTGAAGCGAGAGACAAGAGCCCTCTGGATTTCTCCGAAATGTCTGATTTACGAAAGAGAAAATTGATTTTACAAATGAGCGAGTTTTTTTTTCTTCTCCGCTCTCTCCTCTCTCTCTCTCTCTGTTTCCATTTCGCTTGGTTAGCAACGGGTTCATTGTCCACGGCACGGCTGATGTGCGTGTTATTCTGTCCCTCATTTATGATTATTGTACTTGATCTGAATACAGCTAAATAAATCTCTCAGCAAGCTCATGTTAACAGACCCCGGTGGCGGCTTTTATAGGTTTCCTCTGATTTGCAACCGAAGGATCGTTTTCCCTCCACAGCAGCGTCAATATTAGGTTGTTTTTGGTGGAAAACTGGGAGCCCGCTGCGACCTCACATTAATCGAAGTGCAGCGGCGAATGAATCTCCGTCACGATTCGGGACTCGTAGCCCTAATCGAGAGAGTAATGTATCAAATGGAAAATGAATTAATCCCCTCTCGTGTTTGCTGGGCTTCTCGGGTTTCTTAACTGTGCAGGACTGAGACAGATGTTGCTCAGCTAAAAGAGGCCTGTTGTACCTGTGTAAAAGGATAGCCGCCAAGCGAGTCTTCCACCGTTTCATTGTGCGGTGTTGACATCAATACTGCTGTTATTTTGGAAGCAATTCCTTTTGAATTTCAAAAGCCTTGAGTATTCGAAACGGAGAGGAGGAATGAACTGTGGTGGCGGTCAACAGTAGCAATTTTGTTTTGTTTTTCATGCTAGGTTTGTAGCCCTGTGATTCTTATACTGCGGTACAGTACGTTCCCACACGGGACCCATCCCAAGGGGTCAAGGTTTGGCTGGCTAGCCGGGTCCAGTTAGTCTGCTGGAAGATACCGTTACTGCATCGACTGCCATTTAGGCTTTGATGGTGTTTCACAGCATTTCATTATACTGTAGTACATCATGTGATATTTCATGTCACTTCTCATAATGTCATGACAGCATTGTCTGCAGCAGCTCAGTGATTGGTTATGTGGTCATTGAGGTGATTGACAATGCAGGTAGTGTTTGCTTTATTACACATTTTATACATTTTATTTGATTTGATTTATTTTGATCATAGTCACTGAGATAAATGACAATGCTAATGCATAGTATTTTCCAAGTATTATAGACTTCAGCCATTTATCACACTATTTAATTTAATTTTATTATATATATATATATATATATATATATATACAGGTCTGACTTGGTAACATGTTTGTTTGTTTGTTTGTTTAGTTGGGAAGGGGAAGACATGAGGTTAGTCTAACATATTTAGCAGTGGTTATTAAACTGAAAACTGATCCAGTTTATGCTTTTTAAAAATGTTCATCAAGTCAAGTGAACATATAACTGTGCCGTGGTTTGCCCAGCTCAGGTGAGTGTAGTATAAAGATATATATGTGTGTTGGAGTAATTGTGTGTGAGAGTTACTGTACACGCATGCATTCCATACATTGAACGTGAGGGCTTTCCGACTCGTCTTTAGACAGTCCTACACTCTGCCGTTGCTTATTTATTTATTCCCTGATGTCAGACCCCCATCCCACTACACAGCATCCTAAATCTGCTGCCTGCCATCTCAAGGTGAAAGGGATAAATTCACCTCCCCGGCTTTGGGAGTCTGCTTCCATTCACTCATCCCTGAAGAATCTTCCTTTTGCTTTATGGCTGTCTTTGTCCCTGATGCCAGAGAGGGGCAGCGATGAGTGGGCCATGCCAGTGGGGATTGTCTTGTCTTGTTGAATACTGTTCTGTATTTTAAGCATCATTTTCTGTCCTGACATGGAACATAGTTCAAGGAGGGAAAACTTTTGATACATCACAGGCTTTTCTGCCTGATCTTGTGTTTTAATGACTTTTTAATTCCTATCGTGAATTGTTTTTGTAATGGCATGTGGGACTTTTGTAAGGCTACATTGCATCAGGTTTTTTTGCATGCTTGCAGAAGTTCCCTCTTGCGTTTCTTTGTTTCCCTCTTTCTCCGAACGCCACTCATCCTTTTCCCCATTTGATGCTTGTATGAATCTTTCACTAAGGAGGCAGCTTTGTGCTGATTTGAGGGAAATCACTTGAAACACACTTGCAGCACACATCACTACAGAACACTACAGAAAGCAGAAAAAGGCAAGACAGCTCTTCTCATCTGCATCTTCAGCAATTCTGATGCAGTTGAATAATTTGCGATGTCATTTTTAAATCATCTATCTGTGACATTGTCTTCGGAGGAAAAGTGTGGACCTTGAACTGTGGAGTACTCTGAAGACAACTACTGACATATTATCTGATTAGAAGAACAGAAAATGAGTTTAAATATAAGTGCATGTTACTTTTTATATGAATATTAATTTTATTCATGTAAATGTATTACGTTATTCGTATTTTACAGCACTTGTTCTATCTGTCCTTTACTGCTACCTGGGAAGCTTCAGAGTGATCAAATCAAACGTTTTCCGCAGTCGATCAGATCACTCAGACTTCTGAATAGCAGGTATAAGAAGATGGAAACCGTTCTCAAGCAGACCAGCAAGCTTCCTTAATTACTAATCTCCCTGTCCTTTTTTCATACGGTCAGGAGGAGTCGGCATGAGTTGGCAGAACTTCTTACTTCAAGGCAATTAAACGAGGAGCAGTTTGAGCCACTCATTTCTCTACATATTTAAATCCAAACCCAGCGCAGCTGTCCAGCCCGGCCAAGAGCAGAAGGCAGAGAACAGATCTGAAGCTAATTGGGCTAACAGCGCTGGCTCGGTGTCAGTCCCTTCTGCCCCGCTGGCTAACAGGACTCCTGATAGCCGCCCTCCAGGGAGCACTTCACAGCTGCACTTCTTAAGAGCTCATTTCCCTAATAGCAACCCCATTTTCCTCTCTTCCCTTATCTCTATATTGTTTCTTTTCATCTCTCGCTTTTATTCCCATACTTTTCTGTGGTGCCTCGCCATTGGCCGCCTCGGGCAGGCCCATTGGTCAGGTATGCAGGCGCTGACCGGACCACATACATATGGCAGCGCTCAGGGAAAGCGAACATTTGATTAAAAAAGGGCGAGCTTCAAATGCTCACCGTTAAATGTGCTTTATTCCAGCATGTTTGTGTTTGTATAATGAGGGGGGATCTCTAAGCCCACTTCAAACTCCTCATGAGTAATTACCGCCGTAGCGGCTTTGTTTGCGGAGTGAGTGTGGCATCTGTGCAGGATATGTTTGTTTTGGCTGGAGGCCATTTTGAAGCTCTTGTTAGTGTACGTATTAACGAATATCTTGTTTGCGGGCTGCATGTTCGCTTGAGCTACAGTGTATTTATATATATCTGCCTGGCTCGCTAATAGGAAAGCCGTCTTGTCCCCAGGCTGTGATCATACGGAGGGCAGTGGGGTTGACTTCCACAGGGGGGCATCCTCCGCCCCCCTCCATCCCACATCAAAGCATCCCTGTCTGGGAATCAAGGCCAATGAGCCCTCGCCACTTTTTCCGCCCCGCATCTGCGTACAGAACCGCTGGGCTGAGAGGAGCGATTGACTTGTGAAGGACTTCATTAAAGCCCGAGGAGACATTCCAAGTCCTTCATCCATCTGTTTTCCTCCTGCATTCCCTCCCTCCATTTGTCTCTCTGTATTCCACATCCTCTCTCCCTTTTGGCTCCTTCCTCTGCGGATTAGCCATCTCGTTTATGTGAAGAACACACATGCACACGTCTAGCTGGATACTGGTGTCTGCTTATAGATGGTTAACCTGGTGTCGCTGGGTGTTTTACTGTTCGGTAAATTGCAGACGAGACTCAGTTTTGAGATTGAGACACATGGGCTCTGTCTGTGTACAGTGAGACCACAGTGAAAAATGCCATTTTGGAAAATAAAGAAAAGTTATTCATCATAAGCATATGCTTTGTTCTCTATTAATCATACACACATTTATTTGAATTATTCATTTGTTTAGTTAGTTTTAGAGTTTTTAAATTGACTTTTGTTTCATTTAATTTTGATTTTAAAATGGAAACAATTCAGAAGAATGTTTTTTGTTATAATAATAATAGTTATTAGCAATAATGTTACTATTAGTATTAGTTGTTAATATTGCTTTATATTTAGTGGTTTATTATTATTAGTCATATTATTTAACTTACAATTAGCAGTTTAGATAAATAAATAAAAATTCGTAGTTTTATATGCGCTTTAAAACAATGAAATGTTTTAAGTGTAATATAAAATGTATATATTTGTATATAACATAAAATGTATATTGTCATTTTATTTTTATGAAGTAAATGCATAATAATAATGTATTTGTTATTAATGATGTTTGTTGATATTTAGTTTTTTTGTTATTAGTAATAAGGCTATAAAATATCTTATAAAAGTTGTTATATTTATGGCTGTTATTGTTATTAATTTAAAATATTATTATTATTATTAATGTTTTTTGTTGTTATTAATGCTGTTTAAAGATCAGTATTATGATCAATAATGCTGTTTACTGTTATTAATATTTTACTACATTTATTTAACAATTCATACATTTTCATGTAAAAAAAGTAATATGTTTTTGGCGATAGCAGGTGTTAACTGAGAAAAATGCAGAGCAGAAGCATTTTCACAAGAGGTCTCAGACTTTTGGATCCCTGTCTCTCTGTCTGTCTCATCTCTCTTTTTCTGTCTGTTGTGTCCTATGGTAGAAACATGCTTTGATCACGAGCGCACTATCCCTCTCTAGTTCACAGTCCCAGGGAATACCTGTGAAGATTAGTGTCTGGCCTGGAAAAGGGTTTTCAGTTCGGAGGGGGATGCAGGTGGGTGGCCGGCTGTGGAAACTTCACTCATGTGATGCCCTTATTTCCCACCCTTTCGCCTCGCTCATTTCTTAACATCTTTTACGCACCTCTGTATCTTCCCTTTCCCTCTCCACTGGTATCTTTTTCTGTTTCCAGCTCAGTCTTCTTTTGTCTAGATTCTTCTATTGTCTCTCGCAGCCTTTGTTCTCTTCTCCTTCGTCAGCGGTTGGTGTATTCCCCTCCGCTGCTCTATGTTCGTGCCCCCCTTTTCCGAGGCCTGAGCACTGTGTGAATCTGAGCACATGAATACTTAAAGATCCCATTTTCCGCGGCTTTTCTCCGAGGTATGATCGGCATGTGCACGGTCCAGCTCGCTGATCCCCAACAATGTTAACACATGTCTGCAACAAAGAGGAGACACGTACCCCCTCCACCCCGCCAGACCTTTCATCTCCACACCATGCTATCTGATAAAGCCACGGCCAGAACCCCCATCAGATCGGAGCGCTGCGGGCCTGTGTGAGCATCTCCAAACCAATGGCCCTGTTTGACACTGAGATGAATCAGATCACTTTCCTCTTCCCCTATATCACTCCTCTGGCTCTCACTCTCTCTCATCTTCAGTTTGTGCTTTGCCTCAGTCGTGATAAGGGGCTGAAAGGTGCATGTCATTCTATATTTGCATCAGTGCACTTTTTACCTGCTCATATGCGTTAGGATTTGCCACTCTACTACAGTAAGCTGCCTTGCTGCCCACTAAGTGAGCATTTGATAGAATGGAGCATCATAAACTGGTTTGCAATACACACCAAAAATACTCACATTAGACTTGGCTCATCATTTGCATGTAGCTAAGCTGATGGCATGGACATCAAAACTGGGTAAATTAACATTTTAATTAGACTGAAAAGGATCGTTTAGTGTTTGTTTGCTTGTTTGTTTATTTGTTTCCTGTCATCTTGAGGAATTACTGCTCTCACAGCAATAAATTGTGGCCCTTAAGGACTGACCAATAATAATAATAATAATTGTTTTGTTTGTTGTTTTTAAATTGTTTGTTATTAATAAGGCTGCAAACTTTTAATATATATATATATATATATATATAGATAGATATGTGTATGTAATAATAACAATTATTATTGTTTTAGATATATAGATATAATACATATTTGCTACTGCTGCGTTGATTTTAATAGTATTCACACATATGTATATATATATATTTATTTTTTGTTAATTTAATTTTACATTTAATTTAATTTAATGCAATTTAGTTAAAAATGTATTTAAAATTTAATTTTTAATTTTTAATTTTATCCAATCAGCGTTTGCATCAGGACATATCTATATCTTCAAATTACTGTCTTGATAGCCACCTCTGGATCTGGACTACAAGTCATAAACAGTGTAGTTTATTGGGATCAACTCTGATGACTTGGGCTCAATTTCTTGTCCAAAACATGCAGTTCACACTTCCTAATTGCAGCATTGTTTGCATTTGGTGTTTTTGGCTTGTTTTTTCTTTTTTGCTGTGTGGATATTTGTAAAGAGTAGCTAATGGGCCGTAGTTCTGCTGGAAATTCACTTGAGCGTGTTGAACATGAACAACACCCCAAAACTCTCCCGACCGACACGAAGTGCTGCCATCAACACGGGCCTGAACGCTACAGGCGATAAAGTGCCTGCCAAACAAGGCAGCCTCAAAATAACTACTCAACTCTGTCTGGGCTTAACGTCACTCCACACATATAGTTATGTGCAGATCTGCCTTTTTCTGCGGTATTACTGACAGTGTTTATGTCTATGAGATCATTACAAAATGTCCTAGATTGCAGTGATTACAGGCGATTACTAGAGACGGAACGTTTTGACGGCTAGGAATATATAACATCCATTTTGAGGGTGTGGATTGAGCCGGGTCAGTTCCAAATCAAGTGGGAATACCGTGTCAGAAAGAGTGTTTCTCATAGTAAAGCAGAAATGTCTTTTTTATTATCCTCATCGAGGCATTACTTACTTGAGGTTCTCGCACTTTTTCACTCAGCCCTCTCTCTCCTGCTCAGGTTTTGGAGAAATTATGTAGACGCTGCAGCTCTCGCTGCCCTAAAATTACAATACTGTGTGATCTTTCAGAGAAACCGTGCATATAATATCAGAAAATTCAGAGCTCAGCATGTTTTCTCCGTTCCAAGGCACTGTAAAACGCTCTCTGGCTTTGTTTCTTCCTGATTTTACTCTTCCCGCTCTTTTAAAATCTCAAGTAAAAGAGGACAGAGATCGAAATCGAGAAAATGGAGCCGTAAAAAAACGAGTCCCGCAGGACTCTTCAGTCAACCCTTCATTTAAATACCATGCTGTGTTTTTTAACTTTAATTGCTCTTGTATTGCCAATTTTTTTTTTTTTTTTCGGCTATAATCTCTGCTTAACAAAACGGATTTCACAAAAAAAGGCACAGGGAAAAAAAACACAGCCTTTTCACTTGATTATACGTTCCCGTGCCAAGCAATTATCGTCCTTAAATATCTATTCTTTAAAAAGGGAAGGAAAAAAGAAAGATTGACTTAAAGAGAGCAGTGACTGAAAAAAAGAGAGGAGCAAAGTAGAACTGACAGGCAATCATTTTACAAAGAAATGATCCCAGCAAACGAAAAGACTTTTTTCCCCCAAGAGATATTCAATTATCAGACATTTGCAGCAAGGGTGCCTATGGGTCATTTCAGTTAAGCAGTTAAACATTTTCATGTCTCCATCATACGTGTCTTAATATACTGGATAAAATATTAAACTCTCCGATTTTAGAGACCGAAATCGTTTTACAGAGTTTCTTTCATCATAATGAAATGAACGTGGGGTGAATTTTAAATAATTTGACTACTATGGTTTGAGCAGAGTTGCCCTGCCAGAGTGCAAATGGCCAATTTCTGAAGATATATTCCAGGTTTTTGTATTGTTCCTTCTCTAATCAAAGTGTTTCAATTAAAACATGCTTTCTTTGGAGTTTAGTTTTAATTAGTAAACGCTGGATCATTTTTCCAGTCTTCGCCTTCCACCCATTTGTGTGAAACATGCCGAATTTTCCTTTGCGTCTGGGTCATCTTGCCATTTCTGCATCTGATTAAACAAGAAATCAGACACACAGATGCACTGGATAACACATTGGAGAGTCTGTTTGATGTGAAAAGAGGGTTTGTGTTTAATAAAGCAGTTCTTTAATTTGATTGGACAAGCAGCGTTCCATAACGGCGCTGTAACCGCTCACTGTTTATATCAGTCTCGTATGTTTGCCTGGTTTTTCTATCTTCGTGTCAAGTGCTTCTCTTTGCTTGCTCTCAAAAGTTGAGATTCTGCGACGGCTTCATCTTTGACCCCGAGACCATGTCTGGTCCCTTTAGTTCCTCTCCTCTTCTCTTCTCTCTCAGCACTGACTCTGAATCATTTATATGGTGCCCTTGGACGTCTGACCCATTTCCTGGCTCCACTGTGTACCCGGCATTTCAGCTTTTCAATCCCAGTGTCTGGAACTTTCTGGAACACTATCGCACTAAAAGCTTTCAGCAGGCGGCGGATAATTCTCAGATTCGCTCTTTGAGTCTTAAGCTCTTACCCTCTGTGTGTGTCTGTGTAGGCTTACTTTGCTAAACTTAGCTAAACTTTAAGGGGGTGAACAAAATCTGGTCCCCAGGGACTGCCTCGATATTTATATATATATTTATATATATATATATACTTTTTGTGCGTTTATATTGAAATGTTTTTGTTTACATGATATACAGTATATGTGAGTACTGTGTTCATTTATTGTGAATGTATAAATAAACACAAACGCATGTATATATTTAAGAAAAATATGTTCTATTTATAAGTTAAATGTATTTATATATAATAATATATACACATGTAAATATATTGTGTTTGTGTATGTGTATATATATGTATACAGTATAGATATATATATATACACATTATATAAACAAAATCTTTTATTTTTTTATCGGACCACATTGAATGTATGAATTTGTGTTTGGCAAGGACACATTAAATTAATAAAAAGTACATCTAAAGACGCATATAATATATATATATATATATATTTGTATACAATTCTAATTAATGTTGTTCATCTGAACTTTAACAAAGTATCCTGAAAAAAATGTCCACTAATATATTTATAACCAGATTAATAAGCAGTTTATTAATCATTTGTAATAACATATGTGTCTTGAGTTTATTATGTGACATTGAAGACTAAATAATAATGCTGAAGTTCAGCATTGTCTTTACATGAATAAATTAGGTAACACTTTATAATAACTACAGACTATAAATGATTAGTTAAGCATTAGTAAGTATTTATGTCATCATTTATAAACCATTGTTACAACATGATTATGCATTAGTAAACAGTTTACAAGTGCATCTATAAATTCTTGAGCATATATATAATGTTTAATTATTGTATTTCCATACTTTATTAATGATCAGTTTATCATTTTTTAAATTATTACGTTTTTTACAAACCAGTTATTTAGGAGTTGTCAGTGTTTAATAAGACCATTTAGAAAGTCTAGGTAAATTATTAATAAATTATTTAAATTTACATTAATAAATCTTCTTATTTAGACACACAACTATTGTTGTTCAGTGTGTTGATAAATGCTTTAACACATGTAATTCATGATTAAGTCAGGTAGTTATAAAGCATTTAGTAGTTGCCAGACGTCTGTTTTTGTGAGCTCATCTAAAGTGAGGACTAGTTATACCTTGTAAAGCAGATGTAAAGGCTCATTCATATTATATTATAAACAGCAAACTTAAAGAAACACAACACAGAGAGATACAGAACACAGATATATTATTTCAAGATGTAAAAAAAGTAATCGTACAACTGTACACTTCATAAATGTAAAACAAACCTTTAATTTCATTATAAAAAAAAAAATATATATATATATAGCGTGCAGTTGTAGTTTTTATATTTTTTTGCATCTTGTGTTTGTTTATTTTTTCCATTTTAAATATCCTTTGTACATTCAGATGTACTTATAAATCAAGAACAAGGCATTTATAGCTGTATTTATAAACTGCTTACTAATGACTGTTAATGCTGGAACAAAGCTTTATAAAGGATTAAATAAATGCTTACTAATGCTTAACTAATCATTCATAGTGTGTAGTACACAAAATTTTACCAATATTCAAAGTAATAATTCCAGTGCTTTTACTGTTTTGCCCCATTTTTCAGTAAAATTCAGCACTGAAAGTAAAGAAACTGAGAAAGTTTCTCCAGAACTGTCATCTGGCCTGTCAAAAAAACTAATGAAAAAAGACAAGCTCATGTGTCCAACTAAAGAAAGAAGAAGCTGTTCATAGAGTCTGCTTTTCACCCACAGTTTTGATTGTTTTTAGATTTAAACTGAGTTATTATAATAACTAAGTGATTATTTATTAGCGAGCGTGTGTGTGTGTGTGTGTTTGTAGCGGAGAGAAAATGATTGACGTGCCAGTCATGGCAGTGTGCTGGCTCAGCCTGAAGTTGGTCATATTTTCGACAGGAAATGGCTCTCACGGTATCAGACACTTGAATCTTGCTCGTTAAAATCTACCTCCTATTACTGAGGAAAAACTCTCTCTCTCTCTCTCTCTCTCTCTCTCTCTCTTTCTTTCGTTCCCTCCTTACCCGTTCTATCCCCCCCTTATTTTTGTGGAGAACCTTTGTGGGTTAGATTGACAGGTGAGCCACAGTTACAGTGCAGGCCTCCTGTCACAAGTCACTCTGTAGCTGTCGCCATACCGGCATCTGTCAAAGGCGCTCAGCTCCTTCAGCAGATTAACATTGCTGACATGGAGAGGGGGATAGGGGGGTAAGAAACGGAGAGAAGGGAAAAAAGAGAGCAGGGGAATGTGGAAAAGATTAGCCGGGATGGCTAGAGGTGGGAAAGGCTGATATGTGCGCTCTGTCTTGTCATCTGTTTCAGCTGGAGTGGAGTGAGGGAGTCTGAGCTGTCTTGTCTTTTCTCCTTCTCTCAATCCCTCTCTCTCTCTCTCTTTTCGCTTGTGTGGTCCGAGTATTTTCCTCCCCGGCAGCTGCTCACCCTCTTAAAGTTCCTCTGAGTGGCTCTAAAGATGAAGCTTGTGATAGCGAACATCAGCAGGAAGAGAGTGGAGAGACTTACCTCTGCTTCGCTTTTGTTCTGCCTCAAGAAAAAAAAAAACGAAAAAGTTCCGTGGTGCTTATGGGACTTTCTTGCTTTTAAGCGAACATCTTGAACGCTTCAGAGAGAGCTGAAAAAAAGCTTGACTTTGAAACCTCACACACCCAGGTGTGTCAAAGGCTCACTTTGAAAGCCGAATCGATCACTTTACCTTTGTCTCTCGGTCTTGTGCCCCAAAAGCGTTTTTTTTTTCCACCTCGTTTTTATTTTTAAACTTCAAAGCGGGACCCAGCCTCGCCGTCTCCCTCCCGCTTCGCTGCCCTGTGCTCGCTGGGCTGAAGGAGGCCCAGGAGCGGCGTCTGAAGTGTTAGGTAGAGATGAGATCCAGACTCTCACTCCCCACTGTAAATCGCTCCATGGCTGGCACACCCTGCTGGGCCCAGAAATATGGCCCTCAGGGGCCCTGCTTCAGCACCGGGTCCCCAAAACCTGCAATATTTGAGTCGTAAATATTTGAGTGTGTGGTTGCATGTCTGTTTTTGCGTGTAGTTCTCTATGAGATGTTCCTTTGAAGTAATAATTAGAAGTGATTTTTGGTTGATGTGGTCATTTTTTAAAATAATAATAATAATAATTCCTTGCATTTTATATAGCTCTTTTAACTCTGTATATAATAACTGATAGAAAATATTATTTTGCTGTGTTTAGAAGAATATATTTACTATGATCTATTTTTCATACAAAATCTTTTTTTTTTTTTATTGAATTATTTTCAGAGCATGTGCTCTGAATTTATTGGAGTTGTGATGTTGGAAACTCAAAATTCATTAACAAATGACCTCCCACATTCGCATGTAGTATAGTGACACCTATTTAGGATTCAGTAATGCTTGAGTAATGTGAAATTAGCATAGACAAGATTATTTCTTAACACAGGGAGGATTATCTAAATCTGTAAAATGAGGAAATATCAAATAAATGTTCTTGAAAATAGTTATTTTTTGCTAACTAATATATATATATATTTATATCATGATATTTTTATTTTTATTTATGTTTTTTGTTAGGTGATTTTTTCCCCACCTGATCAAAATAACCCAGCTGCAGTTTAAGATTAATTGAAATGCGTTATGAAAAAACATGATTTTTGAAAATTGTTAAAAATGGTTAATAATGCGAACACACTTATATTTGAGTTATATATCATATCAGAAACTTCATAAGTAGTGTTTGTCAATTACATTTTTTTTTAAAGTAATTATTAATATGTACTGGCATGATCAGACTATTGCTAATATTTAAGCAAAACCTAATAATATATTAATATTAATATAATAATTATAATAATAAATCGGTCAATGCTGTTGGGCCCATTTACTCCTGAGCACGTTATGCATTTCATAAATATCAGATTGTGAGAAGACCAGGTGCAAATGACCTTTGAAATGATTTTGAGGCAGATTTAAATCCGATTGCTTAAACAACTTCAGGAGCTGATCTGGGACGCATTCTAGACAAAGTGTAAATGCTTCTAGCATTTAAACCATGTGTACATTTCACTCATCCCAAATATAAAAAAAAAATAAAAATAAACTTGTGAGAGTGTTATATGGCTTGTCATAGGTGGATATAACAGCACTAATACAGCATGCATCACTGCACATGAGTATCGGAGTATCTTTTCAGCAAGCCAACATGCAAACTTAAAAGGCACATGATCATCTTCATTTCTTCATCTCTGCAGTGCTGATGCTGCTCTCTCTCCAGTTGCAGTTGATCTTAATAAATAACATGCAGCGCATATCTGTTGCTTTTGTTGATGTGAACTGTTAAAATATGCATGTAGCATGCGAACTGAAGATTGGAATTATTTACACATTTATATTTATGTGGCCAAGTATAAACGGACCTGTTTAAACAAAGCTATCCAATCTGAGAAAACGCATGACATGACCAGGTGTAAACAGGTTATATAGGTGAGATATTTTACCCCCCCTCCATTTTAATATACTGTAATTGCAATAAGCTTGCACAAATGAGCTTAAGTGCCCCTATTGTGGGTTATGAAAGGTTCATATTTTAGTTTTGGGGTCCCAAACAACAGGTTGACACACAAAATTCTAGTGTTTTTATTTTTGACGTCAGCATGAAACGGCTTGGAACTCGTTTTAAAAATGACTTGTTTCAATGATTCAGTCGACTCTTTCTTTAATAATACATGGTGCACTTTCAGATTGAAAACTTTGCAGGGTTTTCTCATTCGCTTAGAGCTGTGTTGCACGCTGCATGAAAGCTCATTTTCAAAATAAAGCAGTGCTCTTTTGAGCCTTTCGTATCTACTTCGGTGGTGGTCCTCACATTCACTCTTGTCCAATTTCAGCACTTAAGTCGAGCAACCGCACGTTATTGACCCCTGAATGACAGTGTCACGCCGGCTGTCCCAGGGGGACGTCTGGTGACAGGAATGTGCTTAAGACTGTCTGAGGACGTCCTCCGCGTGACATTGATTGACGAGACACTGTTCTGCCTCATTCTGTGCCGACGCTTCACCAACACCTCTTTGTGTCTTTTTATCACTCGCTCTGGTCTTTTTCATTCTCCCGTCTAGCTAGCAGCCAAGACCAGTTGCTTCTGTTTATTCCTGTTTTGTTTGTTTGACACTCTGCACACTCTTTCTTGCTTTCATTCATCTTCCCCTATATAAAAATGTCAATGCACACACACACACACACACAAGATCAAAACACAGCTTTGTCTTGGTGAGAACTTAGAAGCAGATTATGCAGTGTCATGAGCAGCGGACTCAATCAGGCAGATGTGGGGTGTGTGTGTGTGTGTGTGAGCAGGATCGCAGTCATCTCAACAATAGGCTCTGACACCCAGGTGATTAGCAGGCATTATGGTTTGCTGGAGGGGTTGAGGTGGGAGATTTGAGGGGGGTTTGGGCTCTCATTAATCTCTGTCTGTCACTGGTGCCCCCACACCAACTACCCTCCACACCCAGCCTGTCCGTCACACTCCGCCGTGGCCTCTTTCTGTGTTTTTCTTTGGATAGTTAAAGAATTACATGCACACACACAAAGTGCACCACACCTATGAGGGGTCTGCATCTATCGCCCCGTCTCTGGGGGCACATGAGTAATCATTGTACATTTTCTGCCTGCGTTTCCTCTGTTGTCTTATCTGCAGCGAACACGACAGCCACTGGTGTGTATTTTTTCCATCTCTTAAAGAGCATCATGGAAAGATTTACATTGTGGTTGGTTATTTTGTTACAGTGGTGTTCTCTTGCACGCACTTGGGGATTTGAGCATAACCCTAATGCTAAGTATTAAACTTTGGCAAGTAAGTCTTCATGCTCTGTTTGCGGTGCGAATGTGAATGATGCCTCAAATCATGTGGCTTAATAAGGAGAGGTGTGCTGGTAATTTTCTAGGTTATTAGATTTATGGGCAAAATACCATATCTATAATTTTATATATCCACTTTTGATATATCTTTTTATTAGTGGTGTCAAACGACTAATCATGATTAATTGTATCCCAAGTAAAAGTTTTTGCTTGCATAATGTGCGTGCATGTGTGTGTGTGTGTGTGTATTTATGTTTATATATAAACACAAACGCATGCATGTATGTATTAAGGAAAAATAAATAATGTTTATATATTAAATATATTTATATACAGTATAATATACATTATATAACTATAAATATATACATGTAAATATTTTTTTAAATATATACTGTGTGTGTGATTTATATATACGTAATAAAAAAACACAGCACATAAACATATATTATGTAAACTTTTTTTATTTCGGATGCAATTAATCATGATTACTTGTTTGACAGCACTTCTTATATATTAAAATTATTCATATAATATATATTGATTGTAACAATAATTGGAGGGATGTTCAAACTGATAAATAATTTTTACTATATTTAACAAAAAAAAAAAAAAAAATATTTAAAAAAATTCTAAAGCTATTTATTTATTTTGGTGATTTAATCCAAAATCTATGTAAAAGGCATAGTTTAGCCCAAAAATTTTAAGTATTTTAAAAATGTTAAAATATTTATATACAAATGTCTGAGAATGAGGGTAGTTAACTAACATTTATCATTTAGCATATATCATTTGTATGCAGTTTTTATTTAATTTATTGCAATATATGCATTTTGTTTTCTTAAGGGTAAAACTAACTCGAGAACACTAGTGACTTCTTTAGTTCTCCTCCTCACCCTTCAGTCATTCACACACTCTCACACACATGTATGTGAATCTAAAAAGACCTGTATGGATTTCCATGTAAAGCGGGTGCCGTAGAGCAGTGGAAGGGTCCAGACCGCTCCCTGCCGAGAGGTGAAACTTGACTCCCAGTGCTACATACTGTACGGCCTGCCCGTCTCATACTCCGAGACCTCACCAGCAAGGCATGCTGGGTAAGACGCAGAGCGGATAACGTAGCTTGTCAGCGCTGGCGAGGGTAAAAAGCAGAGGCCGGAGATGGATGTAGGCAAAGAGGGAGGCTTTTTTTTCCTTCCTCAGGCAGACACAAAGTATGTTTTACACAGTGGCTTTTGCATCCACTAAATGTGAGTGTGTGCATGTCTGTGTGTATATTTGAGAGAGTGTGGAAGAGTGTGTTTTGTCAGCTCTTACAGGCACAGCTGGGACTTGTTAGGGGCCCAGGAAACTGAGGTTTGTGGAGCAGGAGGAATAGCTGGGCTAAGGGGGGCCGTGACAGGCCCGTTCTGAAGAGCTCTCCAGCTCTGACTAGCCAGAGCGGCCCATTCTTAATGGAAACGTACACGAGACCTCCGCGGTCAAAGTCACAACCCATTATCTGCTTCACAGGTGAAGCCTTGTGGTACTTATTTCTCCATTTGTAGATGAGGGTCAAGTATCTCTTCCCCCTCTTTGGCTCGCCGACATCGCATCACGGTTTTAAAAGATGCCCCACCGAACTCCAGCTGTCAGGTTGTATGTAAACACACAAGCGGTAGGACTCATGGGACGTTTTAGCCATCAGTAGAGGCGTATGGCTCTCGTGACTGATGCCGTGCAGCCACATCTGGCTTGTTTGATGGATGTCTCGAGCGTGAAGTGGTGGAATAGCAAGGGGGCAGATTTGGTTGGTAATTTGAGGCCCGCCTGACCTCTTTCTGCCCCCTTTAGCACTCCGAATGTCTCTGTGTGAATTGTCCGTCTATCATAATGCATTATGAATCAGATCACACAGTCTTGCAGAAGGCTAAATCACGTGCACGGCAGTCTGAGAGAGATGATCGGGACCCAGAGGGGATATCATGCACTATAAAGTGCTACTTGGGGACTGGATGGAGAAATCCGACAGATTGCTTCGAAACAAGCCAAGGTTTAATGCGATTCATTTCGTAAACGCCCAGCTGATGTAGTTTTTTTTTTTTTTCTTCCCTTCGGCGTGTTTATAATATTGAATAATTTAAGGGTTTTGTGTGCTCTGACATGCTTTAAATCCTTCTCTCCGAGCGGGTGAGAAACGCAGCTCGCTGTCGATTGCTCAACGCTAACATAAGTGCGGTGGGACACGTTAAAACCTCGGCTTTCCAGAGTTAAGCCTTTAGACTGAAACCCGGCCCTAATTAAAGGAATAAAATAAACAGCAGAAAGGCAAATAATAACATCGTAAAGTGGTGTTACAAGAGCTGGCGCGGGCCACGCTGGTGTAGTCCAGGTCCAACCTGTTAAAAAGGGGGCAGGTTGCGGTGGGCGACCAAGCCGGGCGTTTATTGGCATCTGTAATGTGGTCCATCAGACTGGTGCCAAGTGCTGTGTCTCCATCCTGTACCACCCCGAATGCCATGGCAGCTTTACTGCCGCTAACATGGTATGATTGTGTAGGTCTGCCTCCCAGAATGCTTCTGGGAGTGGACTGAACTTAAATCCCTTGTAAAGTGCGGGAAATGGTCCTCCTCTCTCCTCATTCATTCAAGTACTAATGGTGAGTTCTAGTGTTAGAGAAAGACTAGTTGTTTAAGTATAATGTGTACATGTATTAATTCATTAATTCATTAATTTATGTATGCATTATTTTATTGATTCATCTATTTGTACTTATTTTTTTATTTTTACTATATGTTCCTACAGGGTAAATGCGTAGTTTAGACCAAATTTATATATATATATATATATATATATATATATAAAGTTATTTTATATAGTTTACCCAAAAACCAAAAATACTATAAAAATATTAAAATACATTAAAGAATGTCTGATAATTATGCTATTTGTTAGTTCATTTTTTGTGGTGATATAAGTTCTTACAAACTATAGGGACAGTTTACCCCAAAAATAAAAGATTAATAACATATTAAATAATAATAAAATATTAGTTATAATATTATTAATGTTAAAAATAATAATAAAATATAAAAAATAAAATATTTTGAAAGAATATTTTTGGAATTTGGCTAGTTCTGGTGTCTGAGAATGAGAATAGTTGTTGTTGTTGTTGTTGTTATTAACAATTCTTTTTATTTTTAATCGTTTTGTGCTTTAATTTCCATAGTTAATGGGGTAAGTTAATATTTTTTTAAATAAATGAATAAATCTGAGAGTGAGGTTTAGTTCAGGTATCTGAGAATCAGGCAGGTTATTCTTTGTTTCTTATTTATTTAATTTTTTTTTTTTTTGAGGTACTACATGTTCCCAAGTGATAGTTCCCCCCAAAAAAATATCATGCAAATTTTTTTTTTTTTTTTTTCATAAAATTCAGTGTCCCCAACTGACTTTCTGTACAAACAGTTAAGAAATTCTCTTATTTTTTGTCCTTTATAAGAAAGATATCCATACAGGACCGGCATGAGAGTAAATAAATCATGACAGAGCTTTCATTTTCGGGTGAGTTATGCCTTTAAAACACAAAGCAACGAAAAAAATTCTGAGCTGTAATTACATATTATTTAGATTTTTAGGCATTTTTATTACTTTTTGATTTAGGAAGGCAAATTAATGCTCGATGAAGGAGCGCACGAGGGAGGTTTGGCGATTACATTCAAAGTTGCGTAGTTCCAGAGCGCATTTTAAGACACTTCAAAGCTTCAGGAGTGGCGTCGAAGCGGCTCCAGACACAGCAGGCTACTGTACCTTCGGAAAATTGGCCGAAATCAAACATTTTGACAAACAATGATCCTCGCGGCAGTGATTTACGGCGCAGATATAGAAAGTATTTGGAAGGCCGCCGCAGCGCCTCAGCAGACGTCTTAGAAGTCTGTTGCTATCTGATTCGTATCGCTTAGAAAACACACGCCGGTGTTTGTCTTTGACTGGGAGCCATTAGAAGTATCAGAGCGCCCATCATTGGGTCAGATAAAGGAAAGGCCTGGAAAAGGGGGCTGTTATGATTTAAAGGGTGAGTTTTCCCCCTGTTGTAAAAGCAGAACACAGGCAGCTACAGGTCCTGTTTTAGGGGATCAAGGGGATTCAATTGCTGGGGCGATAAAGGGCTTTTAAGTGTTTTTTGAAGCTGCTCGGCTCAGAGGTGGCTTGGCCCCGTTTATCAGGGCTGCTGAGCGGAGCTGCCACGGGTCGCTCGGTCTGAGCGCGCTCCAGACCATCTGTTCAGCCTCACTCTGTGTCGCCGCACGGTGACATCATGACATGCGGTCTGGTGAGCGGAAAAATTCCTCCTGTCCACCGTCGGTAGAGGCCGGACAGCTGTAGCCCCCTCAAAGAGGAGAGCGGGAAAACAGAGGGTGGGGAAAGAAAACAAGTGAAAGAGGGAGAGACAAGAAGCCGTCAGCGAGGACCTGGCAGGTGTGGTGGTTTTGCTCTGTCATCACGGGCCTGACTGTTTGAACCTTCGTGGCTGGATCTGGAGGGGATTACGACTGTGGCTCTGAGGTTAAGCTCTCCTGGCATTCTCACCAATGCCTGATTACCCTGATGCTTTTCCTTGTCATTTTCCTAATCAGCTACTCTTGTCTTTCATTCCGGTATCATCTGTCTCTTGTGACTTGGATGTGCAGTTAAAGGGATTGTTCCTCCAAAAACAAAAACTCTCCATCCAAACTGGATTATGTTGTCCCAGACGTACGGCTTAATTTGTTTTCGGTGCAACACAAAAAAGATCATTTATAAATTAAAGTGTTATGTAGAAATATTTTGAGGTCTGTATTTATTTATTTTTTTTTATTATGTCTCATTCTCATCTGGGCTATATATGCAAATATTTATGTAGTCCTATGATGGCAAAGTAGAAATTTTCAGCGTCCCATTTAATTAGATTTTTTTTCTAATATGCTGATTTAAGTGCTCAAGAATTTCTTCTCAATGTCAAAAACTTGATTTTTTTTTTTCAATCTATTTTATTATAATTTATTATATTTTTACAATTTATTTTGAATTTTTTTTTTTTTTTACATAAAAGCAACATATATATTGCAATTTATTTGTGATGTTGTAAATGTATTGTTATTATTATATTTAATTAATCGTGAATATATTGTTTTTTGTTATTTAGAAAAAATGTATTGTTTATTAAAATTATTAAACATGTCAAATTATTACTTGTAGTATGTCAGTATCAATTAATGTGGCTGACTAAAGGTAAAAATTGCTTATTTCTTATGTAATATATAAAATATATTTCTTGTTTTGTATAAATTAATTAAATGTATTAATCAGGTAGACAGACAGACAGACGCAATATACCAATACCGTAAATTTAAAGCAGTTTAAGAAAAAGCTTCATGAGTCAAATCTTCATCCCCACTGATTTATGTAGTATACATTTTGCATATAAAATATGTAATTTGTAAAAATAAAATATGTAAAAAGTGCCTATTTATGGCAGGCAGGTTAACAAGGGTTTGAGAAGATGGGAGCAGGGTGGTCTTGGACCGAGAGAGGCGAATTACACCCACAGATGAGTTAAACTCATCGGGGGCTCATTGAGAGAGAGAGATCTGAAAGACTGCCATCTCTACTCAAACGACCAACCCAGATGCAGTGCTGCATGGACACAAAGAAGTGCCTGATCACCAGCCTCTGTGGAGCCGATCTTCTTTAGACTACAGCCGAGCTTATCAGGGTCTCAGGTAGTTGAAGTCATGGAGTCAGGTTTGGCTTTTCGGTTGAGGATGGCTCAGGCCTGGTAGCTGTGGGTCTGGAGTTGTTTTATTGCATTCAGTGCGGTGGTGTGTGGTGTTGGTAATTGGGCTGTGGCCAGTGGGGGGTTGAGGGTACTTCATTTTGGTCTGTGGTAGCCTCACTCCATACACCCCTTCTGTCTTTGTCGATCCAATAAATGGCCCCATTTATGAAACCACCTTTTCATCCATCACCATATGACGTAACCTTACCCTTAAACTAGCTTCCCGCCAACCGGCTTTGGTCTGATAGGTCTTTTTTTATCTATGAGAGCGGAAAAAACTCGCTGTGTCTGTGCTGCGGTACGATCGAGTTGAATATGTGTGTGTTATAAAGATGACCACACACGACTCCTGGGTTCCTGGGTTCCCCACAGGCGGAGTTGTCCTGCCAGGCCTGTTTGTGGAGAAACTTCTGGAAGTCGTCCTTCAATAGAAGGCCTTGGATTCGTTACAGACCACCTTCTCCCCGGACTCAGACCTGAGAAACAGACAGTGCAGTTTGTCTGCACTGAGCCATGTTTGATGTAGGTGAAATTTACAGTGACTGTCCTTGGGATGAACATTTCCTTCCTTCCTTAAACACAGAGACGCATGGAAACACGCAGTATCTGTCGCTGATGCTCTGCTGACTGCAGTTTATGGCACACAAGATGATTTTAAAGGTAGTTGAAGCCATAAAGAGTAACTTTGCACTGACAGCAGTAAATGTATGCTGCATGTACATTACCAAAAGTTTGGGGTTGGTTGGATGTAAACATTTTTTGAAGAAAAATATTATGTTCAGCGAGGCTGCATTTAGACATTTTAGTAAATATTTAAAAATAATAAGTAAATGCCTTCTATACTAATATTTTAAAATAAAAACTAAAAATTTTATTTCTGTGATTTCTGTTTTTCAGCATCATGACTCCAGACACGATCTTTTAGAAATCATTCAAATATGCAGATTAGAATTAACATTATCATCTAAAAACCCTTAATATATTTGTGTAAACTGTTAAATATTATAAATGTAATTATTATTTTGAAAATATTAATTTATTTTGTAATGTTGAAATACATTTTGTAGTACCTTTGATCAATTTAATTTATCTTTGCTGAATAAAACTATGGAGTATTAAAGTAAACTTTTTTTTTTTTTTTTTTTTTTAAAGTCCTGACCCCAAAGTTGTTTTTAAAATGAAAACGGTGGCATGAAATCCATTCAACTATTTTGTAATATTAAATATTAATTTTGTAATAGTTTGCAATTACTGTCACTTTTGATCAATTTAACATAATTTAACACAATTTAACATTTGCTAAATAAAATAAAAAATAAAAGGTTTATCTATAACTATGCCGTATTTATGTCTGTGTCTATATCTGTATACGTTTTATTTCAGAGATTTGTGGACACAATACATTTTTTTATGATTTATTATTTTTTTACATTATTTACTCGTTTTAATAGGTTCTTATTATATAGAGCTGTATACTTTCTTTACTTGAATTGTAATTGAATCATAAAGGCTATTACCCCAGTAGAACATCGAATGGAAAGATCTTTAACAAATATGTGACACCATCTTTCTACAAAAAGATTTAGGCTTATTACTGAGGTAAAATCAGTCATCGGTCAGGCCTCAGGCCTGATATATTTTCAGCTACTGGTGGAAAATCATACATGGTTCGTGGGTCAGGCCCATCATGTCATCCTCTTCATATCTGAGGAGATCCTTCTAGAAACCTCTCGCCAAACCTGTAACGAAACAACAGAGAGTCTTCACTGCGCCGATAAATCATCAGCAGTGTCACGGCCACATTAGTCACAATGAAAAACCATGAACTGTCCAGAAGCTGCTGAACATATCTGGATAATCCACGCTTGCGTTTTAAAACCATCTACATTGCAGACATGTCACGGGGGAGAACACAGAATATGTCTTGAAGCTGCAGCGACCGGGCTGTTGCAGGGAGAGCCAGGCTTTAGGGCCGTATGTCACATTGACAGACGTAATCCCTCGTTTGGTGTCCAGTGGTAAGCCTCAGCGTTCCCTCGGCTCTCCGTCTCTTCTGCTTAGTCTAAGCGCATCCTTCTCTCGTGATTCCATCTGTTTTAATAATGCTTTCCGCAGGTGCCACTCCTTGACGAGCTTCATTTCCCAGAAAGCAAGCTCTGCCCTCCTCCCTGGTTTTGTTTAGAGGCCCCAGCTGCGTTGCTGGCGTTTCCCAGGTAACAGGGCTTTAGAGTGGACTCCGGTGGGCCACTGCGTTTTCCCGGTCACGCTCCATGTAGCGTGTCTGAAGTGGTCATGGCTTGACCGGCTTTTCCCATCTCCCACCACCTGCTCCGGCTGTCTGTCACTGTGCGTGTCTATCTAACTAGGGTCTGCTTTTGTTTGTCAGACGTTTGCAGAAAGTTTGCGCGTGTAAATACAGGATGCTGTGAAGTACAGTATGTTTACTTCACTCTTTTCCTCTTCTCCCCTACTGTGGTTCAAGGATGCACAGTACAGTATGGAAAGCTTTTCAGAAATGTTTCAGTCAGATGATTGGTGAACTCAAAACAAAGAATGTTTCTCAGTATATTGAAATATTTATTCGCTCCAGATTTGCATCAGTTTATTTAATTTTCCATTTTACCATTGTTATATTTTTGTTTAATAATCTGTGTGTCTTTTTTTGTCTTCATCGATTGATTGTTTAATTGATTGATTAATTTATTCAATCACTTACTCACTCATGTATGTGTTCCTATGATGGATTCAATTCTCTTCAGGATTCAGTAATCCTCAGAATTTTTTCTTCATTTTTTTTAATGCCGTTTAATTTTGTACCATTATTTTATACCTTTATTTTTCTTATATACCTTTATATTTCATTTTATAATTTTTTTTTGTATTTCTATAGATATCTGCACGTTCTTAATTTATTTCAATTTTTTTTTTAATAAAAAAGATCATTTATTTTACAATTATATCTAGATCACACAATTTATTTTATAAATGTGTATTTATTTTTATATTAAAATAAAAAGTTCCCATAATGGTTTAATTTAATTAATTAGCATTTTTATTTTATTTAAATTTAATTAATTTCATTTGCATTTTGCTATTTTTCTTTTTGTTATAAGCCTTCTTTTTGTTTTACAAATTAATTAATTAATTTATTTATTTATTTACTGTATTGCAGCTAAAAGTTTGAAAAGAACACTTTGAACACATTGCCTTAGTTAGTTATGTCACATCTATGAACAATGCATTGTTACTTGCTTGATCAGAGAGGGTCTGTGTAGTGCAATATGAGTCTTAAATAATTTGGCCTGTTTTTACTGTTAAATGCATGTATCTTTAGGAGTACACAAACATACACATATACATGACCTCAGAGCTAACACACACAGACTAAAATCCACTAAACTGTAATTCTGATTGCATGGGATCTTTAAGAAAATGTTTATGAAATCTGAAATTTATAGACCGTGATGGTGAATTCCATAAACTCGACATCAACCCTGCGCAAAGTTCAGCAAGAGTTACGTTCTCCTCTCAGGGTTTAGAGATTACTGCGCTCTCTCTGCAGCTGATGTGATCCAGATGGCTGGGTGCTGTCAGTCCAGGCGTGTGTATGTTCCCAGAGGAGGCTGGGCCAGAGGAGATAGGCAGGGGAGAGCGGTGTGTTTGTGTTTGGTTCAGGGATGTGCTGGCCACCCTTTCGCTGCGCTGCTATCAGTACTAATTAAGCTGGGTCTGTCAGCCTTCAGAGCCGCTGATAAGAGCAGGAGTGCTATTGAAGAGAAGGGGTCAG
>JAUCMU010000080.1:3544823-3627023 GCA_032275025.1 Enteromius treurensis
TTTTAAATGTAAGGTTATTCCCCAAAGTTGATTAATAAAGTAATTTATTAATTGATTTCCCTTTAATATCTTACAGCTATTTAAAGGGCGACTGACTCAATTTGGGGTTGTTCAGAATAAACCAAGCATATCACTTTTACTCGAGTGTTGGTTTCTTCTTCTTCCCCCAAGAGCTCTCTATACTGGTTGATCTTTCTTTGTGAAAATGCAATGAAAGAGTCTGGACCATTAGCAGAGGGTGAGTGACTATCGACTGAGAGGACTTACGGAGGCCTCATTTTAAAATCCTTACATTTACCATCTAACTGGTCACACTGCAAGAGGATAGTGTTGATTACAGCAGTGCTTTTTATCCTTTTCCCCTTAAATACAATTGGATTCAGGTACTCACCAAATAAGTACCTCAAGAAACAGAATGAAGTATGTTTGTGTAGAAATTGAACGAAGACTGGCATGAAATGCTTGTCATACTCAGAGAGAGATACTGATTTAGGAGTAAAGTGCAGTGGTCTCTTATTTTTTTCCAGAGCTGTATATAAAATCATAAAATCACATTATTCTCTTCTTTTACAGAATATGGCGATAAAAAAAGTGTATGTGTATGTAGCATGCTGTATAAAATAAAACATTTACTGCAGTTTTAGATGACAATGAAAAAACACCTTAAATTTTTGTGAAAATTGACGGCCATTCTGCAATTGAAATTTTCCCTTTAAAATCAAATCAAATAAAACAAAACAAAACAAAAAAGTTACCAAACACAGACCCTTCCAGGGCTAAACACCGTAGTGAAAGGGATTTATTGCCCTCCCACACTCTCAGAGTTGGGAGGGGTCTTAGGTCCATAAAAGTGCATATGTCATATGTTAGGTTGCAACCCTTTTCCCAAATGTGTCACCATTATGGGCATTCTTAGCATACCTGCTTGTATCTTATATCTGACTAGGATAGTATTAAATATGTACCTTAAATGTCTCAAGCAGGGTTAAAGTGATATTTGATTAAATCAAGCAAATTCACCAAAGTCTTGCAGGATATGAAACAAAGGGGCAAAAACTTTGAAACAAAACACGGTGGACACTTACTGTCAGGTGTTTTACTGTTTTTTACTCATGATGTCAGACTATATCTCAATTATTTAACAACTTCATGCCTGGCGCTTTTGCTAAAAAAATAATATTTAAGTTAAACAAGCATTTACAATTGTGAAAATTCAAGAGAATTAAGATATAAGTAATAAATAGGATTCACAGACTTTAGATTTATGATTTACGGCCCCTGATTTACAGCTTTTTATTGTTTTACGGCGGGAAATAAAGTACATATCCGGTGTACATTCCTTTGTTCTTAAAATAAACCCGTCCAGTCCTAAACCCCTATGTACTAATGAGCGTTTTGTGCAACTGTTGTCTCCTGTTATAAAACCATAAAACAAGTCGTAAAAGTAGGATTTTATTAGAGCGCTCGCTCTCTTCAGTCGTGCAGGCTCTGTATTGGGGAGAGAGCCGACAGAATGATTAATTAAATTAAAAAACGATTTTAAGAGTGTGTATGCTTGTGTGTGTGTGTTGGGGCAAATAGCAATAAGGGATGGCTGTTTATAACAGGCTTAAACAGAAAATTAATAGAATATGATAATAAATGTGTACAATTACATTTTAACAGAGCTGGGAATGCCGTTCTACAAATGGTTAAAAAACAAAACAAAAAAAAACTTTTCTTCCCGCCGTGTTTGCACTCTAATCCTTGAAATGAAACGCTTGGATTTAAACATTTAAGGGAGTCATACAAAGCCAATTTTCCACAAGCTAATATGATTCTTTAGGGTCTAAATGGAAAGTTTGTAATATAGTTTGTTTTAAAATTTCGCAAAGATAGTTTAAAAAAAATGCTAATTTTCCCCTGTCAAAAACAGCCCATTTTAAAATCACTCTGTTCTGTGTACTTCCAATTTAAATCTTCACGAGCTCTGCTGACCCCGGCCCACTTTTCCGAGGCGCTCTCAGAAGATCTTTTTTTAGCCATATTCATAGTGAAGCTTGCTAATTAGCACATTATTAGGAAAGGCGATTTGCAAAGATTCATTAAAAGACATTATACTCACTGATTCTGTAGGTGAGGCTGGATCATGAATGATTCGTGCGAACATAAACGCATTCCGGTTGATTAAGGGAAAATAAAAAAATTATATTGATGATGGTAACACTTCACAATAGGGTTCATTAGTTAACTACTATAGTTATCAGTTTATTTATTGATCTTGGTTAATGTTAATTGCAACATTTACTAATGCATTATTAAAATCAACAGTTGTGCTTGTAAGCAACTAATAAAAATGAACTAACCATAACCAACTGTATTTTCATTAACTAATATTAAGGCAGATACATACTGTATTAAATGTATTGTTCATGTTAGTTAACACATTAACTAACAGGCAGTCGTGGCCTAATTGATAGAGAGTCGGACCTGTAACCTAAAGGTTGTGGGTTCGAGTCCCAGGTCCGGCAGGGATTGTGGGTGGTGGGAGTGAATAACCAGCACTTTCTCCAGCTTCAGTATCACGACTGTGGTTGTTCACTTCTCACTGCTGTGCGTGTGTGCACTTGGATGGGTTAAATGCAGAATTTTGAATAATTTTGAGCATCTAAATAGGCATTGGATTTTTTTATTTTGGTGTTGATTTTGTACTGCACTTCTAATGCTTTTGACATCCCTGCTTGTAGACTCAGGTTAGGTCTTCGAGTCATCCGTATACTTCCATTGTAAGTCACCCGTGTTTGTGAGAGAGTGAGTTCGTAGTGACCCAGCGCTCCTCCTCTTCGGAGATGAGGATATCGAGTGTGTGTGTAATGAAGTGTGGCTGAACTGACATGGTGCCTCTTTCAGACAGAGAAAGAGAGAGAGAGACATTGATCAAGAAGAGAATGTGTATTTTAGTCCCTATTCAGAGATTTGAAGACATGCCAAAGTGTCCGACTCACCCGTTCCCCCCTTAGACCTCCAGAGTCCAATCTATCCGGGCGTCTGAGCGTGTCTATGTTAGAAAATGAAGACGTACAGAGGGAAACGATATTTATCCTGACAATTTGGGTAAGCTTCATTACTCTTTTGTGCTTTCCAAAGACTAGAGTTGCAGTTTTGGTCTCTCGTTCGATTGTAACCAATGTATCTCATGACTAACCCCATCCGCTTCTTAAGGAGATGACCCGGAGTGATTCAGACCAATTACAGTTTGCTGGTCCTCTGGGACGGTGTTAAAAAGTCTGGTTGCAGTTCTGTAACCGCAGATTGAGTGTTAGTGTTAGTTCCCACAAGTCCTGGAATGGCGTTGGTAATTCCATCCCCTCGCAAACTGCAGATTTGGGTCGATACGTCTTTCTCTCGTTACCTGCTGCAGTGCCTCCACGAGGCCCCGTCAGAGTCGCTGTCCTCGCATGGCTTTCGGGCAATCGGGACGGGCCGAGATGCCAATTCAGTAAAGAGCTCCGGGCCTGCTTTTCTCAGCAGAGCCGTGGTTTTGCGCACCCCTCGGAGGAATAAAATGGTTTTGCCTCGGAGCTACCCACAAATAAACTTGAAATGCGAAAGCGGCGAGTGCATGCCAAGGCCAATGCGTGCATGTGTTTGAAAGCGTACCTTGATTGGGTTCAAAGCGCTGATGTTTTGTTGCAAAGGCTAAAAACGTTCACAGAGCTTAAATTAGAGCGTCCTGCAGCCAATGACACGGAGGGAAAGAAATCCAGAGGAAAAAAGCTCGCAAACAACAACATCAACAAGCTTTCGATTCATCGCAGGACCCCGTTTGGCCGAAGGTCTTGGAGAGCTCAAACCGAAGGGGCCGTTCGAATGGAGGTCGTGGCTCACGGGCCCATCCGTGCTGGATTTGTGTTGGATCTGATGCAACTCTCGCTGCTCGTTTAGGGAAAAAGAGTCGCTGTGTTTTCGGAACACGAGACCTCAAAACACAAGCCGCTAAATGGCTGTTTGAATAAGGCCTGTGGGTGTCCAGCTCGTCCAATGTGTGACGTTGTGGAGAGGAAATGGAGATTTTCCACTGCATCTCCGATTGTGGAGAACGCTTTATGATGTTGTTGTTATTCGGTCAGACAAATTCATTTTTTTAGGACGTTCCGTGCCCCTTTGGCGAGACTCTTGACAGCGTTGTCATTACAGGGTTTTGCCTTAACATCGCTGTTGTTGTTGGTAAAGCTTTGCTGTTTAGGTAGTGATTCCTAACAAGGGAGGGAGGCTGTCCTCTCTTGCCTTTATTCTCTTTCCTGACGACATGGGATTCTTCGCCTCTTACCTCAGTTCCTAGCCAGTTGCACATAATTGTTTTGTTAAAATCAAGGTCATTTCTAAGGCTTTACTCATTGTTTTTCTGGTGTGATTAGTGGTATTTGCTAAGCCAAGCATCACTATTACTATTGCTCACAGTTAGTGATTTAAACAAACCTCTAACCCTTAATATCAAGCTTTGGTGCGTTGGTCGTCCTGAGTGTTTGTTTTACAGGCACAAGTGATACCTCAAATTATGCTGCTTTTTTACCTGTCAGATTAAAAAAATATAGCAGATTCGACAAAGACCGCACTGCAGCATGCTCAGATTTTTAGTAGAAGTAGCTCAGAAGTAGCTTGCGTCCTTCACAACTAATGTTTTCATCAAATAACAGAAATCTAAAAACATTAAATGTTTTTATGTGTAAATGTATTAAATGTGATAGTGTAATTATTTGATGGAAATATGAACCAATTTGTACATTTTCCATGCTAGCACACTTCTTACTTGGTGTACTGTATATATGGCACGAGAGAAAGAGACACTGCTGTTCTTGCCGTGGCGAACACCAACCTTCTAATTCTAACTGAGCAAAGTATTTACTTCCCTCTGGGCTCCCAGAACAGAGAGACCATTCTGTTTCCACCCATTTCCCAGTTATCTGCTCTGTTCGATTTTAATCCCAGGCCTCTAAAACTGGAAGCACTACAGCTCACAATCATGGGAGCTCTGTAGAATCCTTTCTGTCATGCTTGTCCAAGGAGCTTATCTCAGCGACTGTTATTCATGCAGGGATCTGGGACTGTATTTTTGTGTTATCTTTGCTTTTGATGTCTTGGCCTCTTTAGCGACTTCTGAGACTTCGTAATTACTTTTAATGGTTTGAAAAAAGACCACGACAGAGCACTAAACTTTCTTCTTGACTATTTGTGACTTTCTTTTCGCCCTCAATCACATTATTCTAATGTTCATTGTTCAGCGTGTTAAAGGGCGGCAACATCAAAGTGCACAAAACCTGTGCATTATCCTGTAAATATCTATCTAAAACTTGTGCATGGAAATAGGGAGGGAGTTTGGACAGGAAACACAAGCATTGGCATTCAAATTACTGGGTTGAAGAACAATGGCCTAGTGGTTATTGCAAGGGCTCAGATTCATTGGGCTGTTAGGCTTGTGTGGGAAACGTGAGTTTAAATTTAAGACTTCAGTTGTCATAAAAGTCCTTACTGTGCACTTTAACAATCCAAACACTGTGATGGGAAGAGGTTTGGTGTACCTGTGGCAAACATGCTTTACGTTAACAGGAATTGTTACAACAGGAGGGAGTGTGGGGGTTTTGTTTGTGTGTACTCTTTTATACACCTGAGTTAAAACCCATTTAGAAGTGACCTGGAGAACACCAGGGAGCCAAAACTCCTCCAGTTAACAGAGAGGCTTTAATAAAACATGACTTTTCCAGAGCTCATGTTGAAGCTTTACACTCACACTCACACGCACACAAACTTAGGTTTACTTGTCTGATGCTTGAATGCATATTTTACTTCCCGTTACTCTTTATTTAATTTCTCTTTTTATTTTCGTTAATTAGACATGCTTCATGATATTCCCTTCACAGTTTGCCTGTGCTTGATTTTTGCATGACACACTCTTCCATACACAGCAAGAAGGCATTAAAAATGCAATCAAAAATAAAAATGCGCTTTAAATTTATTCACCCTCAAGCCATCTAAAATGTTAATAATTTCTTTTGTTTTTTGCCTGTTCCAAAGACGAAACATAATTTGAAATCCTAAGCGCTGCCCTATCTATTACGCAATTTTAAAAATATATGGTATTATTGCGATAAGTAATTTGACACGCATTAAATGTATGCAATTGAAAACCCAGGACTCTAGTATTCTGCTGCTCTGCCCACTGAGCTGTCCAGGCTGTCCTTTGGTTTAAGCTACTGCTTTCCATTCCAAGGAAACCTTGACGTGTGATGATTGTCAACTCAGATGTAGCTTTAAGTTGGGGATGTCAACTCTTTCAGTCCACTTCCTGCTTTTTTCATGCTTGTTCAATCAGGATGTTTTAGTCTTGTCAGTATAATTCAATCTTTGCAGTGTGTATGCACAATATTAATTTTTCAATGTCCGAAACGTGGCAAGGCATGGAAAGGTAGGATAGAGAGGAAGCCGATTAAGGTTGTGAACTCCAGAGGTCACGGGGGTGCTTTGAAAAGGTCACTTCACTCAGGAGGAGCAGGAAAGGCTCTCGTTATGTCGTTTCAGTTCCGTGACCCCAATTATGAGCTTGACAAAAAGGCCTTTGATATCGCACTGAATTCAGAGCAACGACAGAAAGTTGTGAGTCAGCGCTTTTTCAAATTTTCAATTTTTCTCGCCTTTTTGGCAGCGCGTCAGCATTTTTGGGTCGCAATAGACAGGGGGAGAGGGCGGAAGGGGGGCGAAAGAAATGATAATGGCGCAGAAGTAGAATAATTGTGAAAATGATTAGATTAAGTGAGCAAATGAGCTCTCCAGTTGGGACGGAAACCAAAGAATTGAGGTCAGCATTCCTGACAATTATCATAAGAGCAGAGAAAGAGCGAGAAAGAAAGTGAATGTCGAGGAGAAAGAGAGGAAAAAAAACCAAACAAGCAATCAAGGTATGCAGGAGAAAAAAAAATGGAAATGCTAAGACGGATAAGGGAAGTAGAAAGAACAGGAAAGTGTGGCACTTAGAAGCATTCCAGCTTGGTGCTCTTAGGTGTTTTGTGCTGGTGGCAGTAACTTGAGCAGTTGTGTTGCGTTTTTGTAAACGGTGCAGCCCGCTCAAGCTACGGGGCTCAGTGTGCGTCCCCCATCCGCTCGGCTTTATCAGGTCCATATCACTGCCTGTAGCTGAAGGAATTTTGAGGAAAGTGAGGTCCTAGAACAAGGAGGAAAGTAGAGAAGCAGAGCCCCATGTGCTGGATTCCTGAACCCCCGACAAACACACACACACACAACCATTCCCTTGCCGTAAACCACTCAGACAGAGATCTGGTTTCATGGTAAATTTTATTACACATGGATGTAAGGGGCTCCTATAATTAGGGAGGGCTTCTTAACAGGGCCTTGCTTATCCTTCTGCTTGTTAGCCTGCTAGCTTGAACGTTTCAAAACGTTACAACCTGCCCTTTTCTTTTGTGTCCAGTACCTTCCGTTATAGTTTAAGGCTGGTTTCTCCAACATCTTAAACCACCGGCCACCATTCCTTTCTTCTTTGCTTTATGGCTCACATATGAGCCGTTAAGTTCGGAGTGTGCCTCCCTGTTCCGTAGCCATCTGGGATCGGCTCTTCAGAACCCCTCCGGCCCTTTGAGGAGATCCGGTTTCCACAAAGGCTGGCCCGCACCTCCCTCTTTCCTCACGTACATACACAAACACCTCCCTGTGGACCCCTCGACATCTTTGAGATTCCTTCCTCCTTGCCTTCCATTGTCTGGGTTTTTGAAGGCACGTCTGCAGATTGCGTGAAGTTCGGATGTTCTGCCAAAGTAAATCCAGGAGGTATATGGCTCCTACTAATGTAGGGTACATGATGTCATTGGCTAGATCATCGACTAGGGTCGAAGGGCACACATGGACATTTGTAGCAATTTGTCTTCTCTCTCTCGTTCTCCCCTCCGGTGTGAGTTTATCTCCTGGAGGAGGGCCTCTTCCGCTTGGAGAGTGGCAACTGTATAACACCCCTCACCTGTTTTCAAAACAAAGACGTGAGCTTGAGCGTTCTTGAAAATCATCTCCTTGTTTTCATTCTCCGTAAGTTAGAGCGGGTCAGCCTGAGGGGGAGGGAGAGGGAACTCTGCATAGTGATGTTTAAGTAACTCTGGCATGTTTTAGGAAAATTATGGCAGATTTGCAGTATTGCCTCATAAATCATTTTATTAACCCTGAGAAGGTTCCTCGGTTTGACTGAATGAAAAATGATACACTTTCTTTCTGACTGTGTAACCCAAAAGGAGATGTTTGGAGAAATATTCATGTCGCTTTTTTCCATACTTTGAAAAAGCCCAACAAAATGACTCCAAACCACTATATTACACAAGTCTTCTGACATCCTTCAGTAACTTTGCATAAGGAAAAAGCTGAATTCATCATAAAATGATGTCGTTCCAAACCCGTATGACTGACTTTTTCTATGGAATGCAAGAAAAGCTTTTCTTTATGTTTTTGAGGGGTTTTGAACCCTGTTGCCTTTCATTGTGTGGACAAACATCCCTCAAGATATCTCGTTTTGCATTCTGCAGAAGAAGTTTTGGAACACACCGAGGGTGAGTGAATGTTTTGGGTGAACTGTTTCTTGAGTCAATCACAATGTCCAAAAACAAGATTGCGCCCCAGTGCTCATATACACAGACTTGTTCGATTGTACAGACCTATGAGCAAAGATTTCCCCAGTGCAGTTCAATAAACATTTTATGAGTCCCTGCGCCCCACTAAACTCGGTCGGTATCGAAAACCACTTCACTCGTGAGCCGGCAAATAAGTAAATACCACCTCCCTCTCGTTCTCGTTCTCTCTTTTGCTTTGCAAATGAGTTTCTCGCTCTCCAGCAGCCAGAGTCATCTGTAGGTGCTCTGTGGCCCCCAAAGCCTGAAATCTTACAGCTTTAAGGCAAACTGTTTGTTTTTACCGTTTTTTGTTTTTAGTACACTTTTTCTTTTTTCAAATGTTTCAGGAGAGGAAATGAATGATGCATGTTCATGCTGGGAAAGCCACGTATGCCCAGTGTTAGCGTTTAGTTGACAGAATAATTTTTCCCTCCTCTTCTACATTTGATAACTTTTATGTTTTCTGTAGGTCTGTACCAGGATTTACATGCTACAAGCTGGAAAGCTTAAGCCTGACTTTCCGAACCCGCGCCCTGAATCCTTCGCACTAACCCACTGAGCATGTGGAACAAATTGTCTCGAATGGGGTATTTTCTTCCTCATGAGGTAGTGACAGTTGATCTAAAATGTTGCGTTTTTTTCCAGAGGCTATAATGGCTTCCCCTTGTAGCGTCTCAGCCTCCGGCCGCCTTCTCCTCCATGTTGACTGCTGCCTTCTGTGGGGTAGCGTGAAAAACTGAGAGGTTGTTGAGTACAAGGTGTCTTAAGAGCTGCTCAGAGGTTGTTTGTTCAACATTTTTATTTAACCTCTGACTAAGTGGCTTGTTAACAGGTAAAGATCGAGTCGTGCCTACACAAGAAATCGAGGCAACCAGAGGCATCGTGCCTTGTGGGTATAATGTTAATGTATGTTTTCTCTGTCGTTTCAAATGTTTATGAGTTTGTTTCTTCTGTTAAGCACAGGAGAAGATATTTCAAAGAATGATTCTTTTATTTATATATATATAATTAGAAAAATGGACCTGTTAAACTTTGATTAAATGACAAAAAATCATTTAAAGATATAGTTCAATTGCTAGCAAACAAACAGTTGTTGGTCCCCATTGATTTCCATAGTCGGGAAAGAAATACTGTGGAAGTCAGTATTGACCGTCAACTTTTTGTTTGCCAGCATTTTTCAAAATATCTTCTTTTGTGTTCAAAAGAAGAAAGAAACTATACAATAACATTTTTTTTTTTTTTTTTTTTTTTTTTTATCTCCTTAAAAAAGTAAAAAAACTGGTTTAGAATGTCATGAGGTTGCATATTTGATGACACAATTTTAGTGTGGACTATCCCTTTAAGACACTAATTCTTACCCAGGCCACTTGTGTTGACATAATTCTGCCCCAAACATGCACAACGGCTGGTTTATCTGGCCCATTTAAACCCACGGCCGCCCGGTGGTTGGTTAACATTATGTTTATTACTGTAACAGAGGGGAGGATAGGAGAGAAAAATTGGGAGCACGGGAGGTGGAGGGAAGAGGGTGAGAAAACCAAACAGAAGGAGCCCAACCATCACATTATGGTCAGAGAGCAGCCAGGAAACAAGCTGAAGAATCCAGAAGGGCAGGGTGTGGGTCCGCTTTTGTTCAAATGTAATGTCTTATTGATTCATTTCAGCTCCGTGTGGTGGTGGAGTCAGTCTTGATATGGTGGGCTTGCCAAAAGTAATCATGTGCGTTTTTTGTGCGTCTTTGCTCCTGCCATAGATGTTGATTCAAATTAACTTTATTTTAATGAAAACTGTGAATGATGTCAGATAAGACTTCACAGCATTCATCACAAGAAGTATTTAACCCAAAAATGAAATTCCTCTTGTCATTGACACAGCATCATGTTCCAACTGTCTAAAATAAAACCAAACAAAATGAGAAGTTGTGAAGAATATTCATGCTGCTCTTTTGCACGAATCGGAAACAGTATTGTGACCAATCTAATCACCCTAGAAACCACATTAAAATCAAAATACTCTTTGAACAGAGGTTTTCAAGCTTCTAAAAAGCAATTGGCTTAAAAGTGCCTTCCAGATAACTTGGGTTTTTTCGATTCTCAGTATTTTGAAGCCGTGTATATAATCTTTGTGTGAGTAGGAGACCAAAAAGTAACTGAAAATTTGTCTCTACTGTAAATGTCATTAACTTTTATATTCAGGTGTAGAAAGATGGTTTCACGTTGGGTTTGACATCAGTTACTACGTCTCTTTGAATAAGCATGAATAAAATGTAAAAGCAACAGCAGGGTAAATGAAAGCAGTTTTAATATTCGGTGAATTACTTCTTTAATTAGTAAACTGTAAAGAAAAATAGGTTTAAGAAACCTTGTTGATGTGGATAGGTCGCATGCTAAATTCAAACTCTTGCCACCCACATAAGCACCACAGCTTAATGTGTCAAAGCATGTGCGCTCAGCCTCGTCTCCAACAAATTAGTGCGTTTCAAATCTAAGAGGTGTGCAGACACGGAAACCTTGGGGCGCTTGTTAAATCTGCGCAATGGTTTGAGCATGTGGAGGCTTGAAGCTGTATCAAGCAGGGAGGTGAGTGTGCATATGTGTTTATATTTGAGAGAAGCTGGTGTTTTGTTCTCTATTCTCTACATCCCGGCTCTTCTCTCACTGTCTCTGTTATTGCTTTTTCACACCCTTCTCCTCTGGGTTTAAAAGATCTCCGTCGCTCGCTTTTCCCCTCCTCGCTCAAATCCATTCCAGCTGAAACTTGCGTGAATATGCTATGATCCCTCTCTCGCTGTAGGGCTCGAAGTAATACTCTGTCTATCAAAACGAATATCAGAATCACTTCTTATAATGCTTGTAATTGAATTCATACAGATAAAATTTCCACTCCTAACAGCATGGGCTGAGATGGAGATTTGATAACTCAAGCCCCAAGACTACCAGGCTTAGAGTCAGACTGGGCTCATTTCGAAATGACGGGGGGAAAAAAGTGTGTCCTTACGTGTGTGTTTTGGCTGTAGGTTACAATGAGCTGTATCTTTTTACAGACGCAGAACCGCATGAAGTTAATGGCTGATAACTACGAGGATGACCACCTCAAGGCCTCCAACTCTGACCAGACCAATCACAAACCCTCTCCAGATCAGGTGAGCCAATTAGAGTACACTTTACAGGACCACTTTGTTTGTTTGTGACCCAGGACCACAGAGTAGCTGGGGTATGGGTCAAAATAATAAATGATTTTTAATGGCAAAAAGATTGTGTTCCATCAAGATATTTTGTACATTTCCTAGCGTAAATGTATTAAAACTTAATTTTTGATTAGTAATATGCATTGCTAGGAAATTCATTTGAGCAACTTTAAAAGTGATTTTGTCAGTTTTGTTTTTTGGATTCAAGATTTTCAAATAATTGTATCTCCAATCCCAACAAACCATACATCAATGGAAGGGTTATTTATTCAGCTCAGATCAGGTCAGGTAAACATCTCGGTTTTGAAAGAATTTCAACACTTATGACTGGTTTTGTGATTCAGGGTCACATTTGAGGTTAGCAATTAAAACAACCCTTAACCCTAAGCTTAAGTTCCATACCATTTATGCTAAAAAAGATTAATTATACCTTAAAATCTGTATTTGGGCTTACTTTTCACATAAAATGGGTTTCTTTCTGACTCCGTGGTCTGATTTACCCCCTCAAGGCTGTATTCTGATTTATAAAAAAGCCATTATAACCAAACATAAACAACAGGAAATTACATATTTCATCTTCAATAAGGAACATCATGCTCAGCTCCAATTTGTGTATTATTTCATATTGGGTCACCAAAAAAAAAAACAAAGCTCACGTTTTCTCATTTATGTATGTGCACGCACACACACACACACACCCTTGAGTGTTTTTCTTGGAATAGTTCCGGCACACAGGATGATTCTGGAAGATTTAACTGGCTTTGTTCTTTGTTGCTTTTAAACGTTGAATTCCTTCGCCTTAAGCCTCTCTCCTCTGGATGGCTGTCCAACAGGAATTAGTTCGTAAGGAAAGAAAAAGGAAAGAATTGACATGATAAAGGATGAATAGAGAGTGAAATTCAAAGAGAAAGGACAGCCAGTTGCATTCTTCTGTCCCAGCTCTCCCAGGAAGCACAAATCCTACTGGTTGTTATGACATGACTTGATGCGCTAAACGCAGTGTGTCATACCTGTCCGAGGACTCCCGGTGTAATCCAGTTCAAGTGCTACATCCTAATTCACATGCTGAAAGAAACCCATCAATCAGCAACACTCCACCCTCTATACATATCCCAGTATTCCCAACCACATATATGTGCGTATGTATGTAAGAGCTCATTGGAACTCCATCTACACTCTTGGTCTCCCACGCACACACAAAAATCTACTATAAAGCCATCCCAGGGTCTCTCCTCCATCGCAAACCTTTTCATTGTCTTTCTCGATTGCCAAGAAACCACTTAGCTCAGTTTTTCCTGTGATCTTCATTTCTCACTTACGTATTTCCAACTCAAATAAGAACACCCTCACACATCAACACCTGAGCACACTGTTATCACCTAAACATGCCGACTGCAGAGCTGGGACCGACAGGGACCTCAGACGGCATTCATTGCAGGTATTTTCCACAGCCATCCAGGACAGACAGGGTAGAGGCCACGTGTGTTACTCATTTCAAGCTCGTACTGCTATGGTTTCAATTCTTGTTGCAGCATAGCCACCCCCTTTTTGGGCGAAGCCAGTTGCTTTTAATGCTGTTTCACTTTGGTTCAGTGGCTAACTAATCACCCTTAACCCTCTGTTGAGAGATGGAGAAATTAATGGCAATGTAGTGTCTTACTCTTACGACATTTTTTTTCACTGCATGCGAAAAACTCACTGCTGCTCCAGTGTTTGTCAAAGGAAAACATGAAATTTCAGTGCAATAAATGACCTGCTCTCACCCACTAATAACTTCTTTCTTTAATCCCATGCTGCCTTGGATTAAACCTGCACTCATTTTCCACCAATAGGACGATGAGGAGGGCATTTGGGCATAGCCAATCACGTGCCCCCTCCCAGCCATTTTGTTCAGAAGGGTGAGAAATGTATAAATGGGGAACGACGCTCTTCTTCTGTATTTTAATAAGTGTCTTTGAGTGTGCTTTTTTTTTTTTCCAATACTTTCCAGTTCATTTTTTTCATTTCTTTCTTCTCTCGGTTTTTCCCTCTCTCATTGTTCTCATGTCCTGTGATTTTCCTTCATTCTGTCTGTTTTTTGTCTGCTGCATTTCAGCATATATTATTGGTGCTGATTGTTGAATTATTTTTACCTCAGAAATTGTCAAATATGACTTGCACATATCATACACAGAACAGGCTGTCAGAATGTAAAGTGACGCATGTCAAACGTTTTCCCTTGCATTTTTTTTTTTCTCCCACATTTTCCCATTAAAATAGCTCTCAACTCTGTTCTGATTTGGTCAGCAGAGAAGAGTAATGTTAAACACAAACAATAAACCGAAAACAAAAATCAAATATAAAATAAAAATACCAGAAGCATTTGTATTTAGTCAATTTCATATATTTATTATTTTATTATAGTATATTTAATACTAGAAAATAGTAATAAAGGAAAAATAAAATGCTGCTCTTTGTATTTTTCAATGCTTTTTTTTTTTTTAAATGCGTTATATCAAAAAATATTTTTTGGACTATACATTTCTCTTCATGTTCAGAATCAAATCCGGAAAGACCTGCATGCTGTGTTTGCAAAATGTACATATTTTTAACTTCTATTATCGTAATTTTATAATATCAATATATTTAAATATGATTCTTTTTTAAGACCGATTTAACTTAAACCTAAACCCAAACAAGCTGAGAAGTACTGGTTTACATAGTGTTACTGAATCAACATACAGTGATTGAATCGATATATCTTTTCCCCGTCCCTTCTCAAACATCTATTCGGGATTTCTGTCACGCAGACGATTGAATCCTTCCCTCCACCTTTATTATTTCACACAGACAGCCAAGGAACAAATCGACCCGTCTGCCTTTTGACTGCTCTGCTCTTTTCCTGTCTTTTCCCTCTGAAAAAACAACAACATTCTCATATTTGCTTCCACACTGACAGTTTTGATGGATGGTTTTGAGGAAACAGATAGACCGTAGAATACATATGAGCCACACATGTTCAATCCATAGGACACATGCGCAAGCGCTTGTGTTCTCCCATCAGAGCCGTTGCCCCATGCCCACGGTGATGCTAAATGCCATGTGGCGTTTTGACTGTAATTAATTAGCAGGTCGCTCCCCGTCGATGCAGCCCGCAGATAACACATGTCCATCGCATGAACAGTCGCACGCGGTAAAGCGCATATACTGTGAGTGCAATTAGGCGTAGCGGAGCGCTGGAGAACAGAGTGGGATTGTGTGAGCTGTGGGCCGAGTGTCTCAGCAGTGTGAAGGGAGGGTTTTAATCCGAACAGCTGCCCACATACACTGTGTCCTATTTCAAGCAGCTAATGGGCCCCTTTCGCTAATGTTTTTGCTTCGTTCGCAGTTCTTAACGTCTGAGCCGCCACGATACATTTTGAGGAAGAATTCCGAACGTCCACTGCACCCACGGTGCCAAACCGTACATGTAGCCGTGACATTAAAGTTGCTCTTTGTGTATCATATGACCATGTAAAACTTGTAATGGCATTTAGCAGGGGAGATCAAGACCCCAAGGCCCTTGAATGTATTAAGGCTCACATAAAGGGCAGCCGTGTTCTCCGAACCGTGTTCTCGGGGCAAGGAACTGCAGTCGTACATACAAGCGCATGATTAGAGAGGGTAATAATCTCAACATGACTCTGATCTCCTTCATGTTGAATTGTGGGTGGTCGAGGCCTATTTAATTGCTCGCCATTTGGCACAATAACCCACCGCAACCCTGGAATTGCTTTCGGCTATGATAGAACGCAGTCCATTTTAATCTGACTGTGTGGTGCATCGCTAGGTGTGTATTTACAGATGCTCTCTGGCCCTCAACTGTTTTATGTTGTTCTTTAGGGGTTTGCATTTTCTCCTGCGGCTTTGTGGATAATTGATGCATGTCTGCTTTTGTTGTCCTCTTCCATCATTCCAGTGTCACTGTGTGATGATGTGTGTGGTTTTTCAGTGTTCCGGAGTTCTGGAAATTAACACCCAAGAGTGAGGGAGCTTGCAACTTTCAGAGTTATCCCTGTTTCGCTAACAGAATAATTTTAAGCTCTGCCTTCAGGTAAATGTCAAGACGGACTTAGCTTCAAATGTCAGCAGGACTGACAGAGGATCAACCCTTTTGAAGTAACTTGTCGTCTTGTCTGTTTGTCCTCTTGAATTGATTTTGAAATGATTGCTTCTCGGTCAGAGCCTGGATGTCTGAAGGAAGTGGGCGAAATGTGATGTCCACCACAAACTTGACTTATCCTTTCTTTTTCCGCGAAACCGCAAGGCCAAGAACCGGATGCGAGACATCCTTGTGAGCGAGAAATCTGTCAACCAGTTGTTCCCTTCCTAACCCATACAGGTCAATCCACCACTTTTATTTTTTCTCCTGTGCTGCATTTGCCTCACTAAATTGCTCATTCTTCCGTCTCTCTTTTGTCACAAATTTGTTTTCAAAGTGACTCACATACGACACAACGCCAGAGCGGGTGTTAGCACGTGGAGCAGAAAAGTAATGAAGACTCCATTGTCGTGTCACCTCTATTTGACGATCTTAGACATTACTAACCATTTGGACCGTGCGATTCCATGGAAAACTGTGATACAGAGTTTGGCAATTGCACGCATATTCCAGGGGTCAGTGGGTACCCGTCCCGCTGGAGCAACTAAGGTGTAACCTCTGCTGAACCCGTCCCATGAGCACAACCACCCACCATTTGCCCACATTATTAAAACTGTCCCGCCCCTCAGTGAAAGAACAGAGACCTTGTTGCTGACTTGGTTTAATATTTTTTTTCTTTCGGCTCAAAAATGGCTCAGTGGTCAGAGGGGGAAAATTTCAACAGCTCTGTTTTAGTCATTAATATGAACCCAAAATGCATGTTTGCTTTCTTATTTGCCTTTTGTACTTGCATTGTTTATTCCAGCTTGACTTTTTTCTTTCTGTCAGTTCCAACTGATTCCAGTCCAAATATTTATAATTAGATTAAAATGGGAAACATGTGGCGGCGAGGGAAGTTGCAGGGGGTCGTTGTTGAAACCTTCCCACCTCCATATGATTTCAATATAAAACTGGCCTCTGGCTCCGTGCGCCTGGTGCAGACAGGAGGGTAGACAGTGGTGGGGCCCTCACTCAGTCTGGGGGACTTAGTTTGGCAGAACGCAAAGTTGGGGTTTCTGCGGAGCCCCTGAACCATGCTGCCCCATTTCCTGTGCTGTGAAACTGAGATCTAGATCCCTGGAACTGAAGAGAGTCACTGTACCCCGAATGGCTCAATCAGTCACTCTTCGAAAGAAATCGCTTCTCCGTTTGTCAGAATAAGAGCATGCCATAGGAAATGAGGAAATAGGGTGTCATTGGAAACATACCCTAGCTCCTTACCAGGGGTCGGAGGTCGTTTGACGGATGGCCATTGCTCACAGAGTCTCAGGAGAGGCCAGTAGAGCGAAATGACTCTGAGCCAATCAAGCGTGCGACAGATATCAACCAGTCGGTCCCAGCAGCACGCATGCAGCGGGTTTTATCTGACCCCGTAATCGGAGCCTCTTGCTCGGCTTGATGAGAGACCGATGACTGCCCTTGGAGATGAGATGAATGGCTGCAGCTCTGCAGTGGCTACATTTGAATAGGCCAATCGGAAGAGAGTTGAGACGGCGGGATATAAGCAATGAGATGATGTCATGAAGGATGAGCTCACCTATAAGAGCCCATAAAGGAGTGTGTTGAATCTCTCCTCTGTCAAGGCTTCTGGCTCAATGTTCTCTGCTGGACCCTGAGAGAGACTCTGCTTAGCATCAGCCGGATAGGCGATGACTTTCCCCGCCACCTCTGGTTTTGACGGAGTTTGTCAATATATGTATTTTCCTGAGAGGAATTTTGAGCTGGCTCGGTTGGAGATAGTATGTGCTTGGGGAGGTTAAATTTGCTAGTCGTATCAGAAGTTATCTCAACGCGTTCCGTTTCTCAATATTTTCAGTCCAGCTATTAATAATAGTCCTGCAGTTTGGATTTTATCTGCCTCGTGGCGCAACATTTGTTGTTTTTTGAAGATACAAGGTGCCGCTTTTGATGTACGCTTCCTCCTTTCGTTCTTAATGTTCCCACTCGCCTCTCTTTCTCCCTCTTAGGCATAACATTGCTTTTTTTGGGCAGTTTCGTTTGCCCAGTCTTGCTTCACTGCCTGACTGTCCTTCTTTTAAGGCCTCAGCAAACCACACATCTTGGCCTGCTCTCCCAGGATGCATCACTCAAGAAAAATACATTTTAATGGCGCATCCATGTTTCTGGTTTCCCTCTTGGAACTAGGCAACCCAAGGACGTACCGGCCAGCTGGGTTCTGCTTGCCTGGTCTATGTCAGAGGGTAAACTAGGAAAATAGTCTAAAGATGTCAGTCGAACCACAGCATTTCTAGTGAACGCTGAACGGTGAAAAAAAAAACACCCTTCTTTTTTGTATTCGCCCCACCATTGCACCAGATCCTAATTTGATTTTAGCCTGTCATTAATTGGTGGGCGCTGGCGATAATAAAAGTATGAATTTCTGTTGTTTACCTCAGAATTACCAAATGACTGCGAACAATCCTATCAAAGCAAATAATCGTGCAACTCCTCCCTCCTCAAACCCGCTGAACCTAGCGTGGCCACGATTTCTGCGCAAGCTGCTGAAACAGTAAAGTTCGAGGCTCATTGTGGTGGGGATTATGTGGTCGGAATGTTTTGGCCCCCTGGTCCAGGGCGCCATTTCTGGATGTGTTAACGGGCGGACGTGGGAGCCCTACCCTGGGCGCTGCGCCCGTCGGTTTCCCTCTCCAGGTTAGGAGGGAAAAGTGCTCGTAATATTACTCAGTAATGGTCCATGACCGTAAGCAGTGGAAAATCCTTGCGACTTAAGAGTGTCTGCTAACTGATAACGCAATTGTCTGAGCGTTTCCCACTCCACAGAGAAATACAGAATGGAATGGATGTATTAAAAGGGTGAGTTCCATGCATGTTAACCATGCTCATTGGAAAACAATGCATCTGGAACTGGTGCTGTCTCTGGTTATGCGATATTTCCCTGGGATTCATCGCTGGAAACGTGTTGATTTGTTCACTTCCAGATTGTTCTTGTTTTTACTAGGGCTGCTTAGACATGTTGCGTCCTAATCTCCGCCCGCTGAATGTTAGCTTCAAACTGCTAATAAACTCCCTGCGGCATGTCAATAGGCCTTAATGCTTTCCAGAGCTGTGGATGGGGGGCCTGGAGCAGGTTGAGCCCTCCTGGCCCCCCTGCGGACGCCACTGCACTGATTTAAGGCTGATAGGAAAGAGCTGGCTCAGATTCTGCACCCTGCCTAAGCTGTCCAACAACCACCTTAAATCTCCCAGTTCATTTAGCACTTAACCAGCCGTGGACGGAATGAGCGCTGGAGACCGGACGGGTGGAAACTGCAGCACTGCTCCCTCTCCTTTTATTTCTTTCTCCTTTGCTGCTTCTTCCTTTTTGTCTCTTTCCCCCACAGTCTGTTTCCGTTTACCCAGCTCTCCAATTAAGCCTAAAATCGAGGGCCTAGAACTACCTCTATTATCAGTTAATAAAAAAGGAAACCTGCCATGTGTGTTTCACACTTATAAGAGGTGTTACAGGTGAACATGTTACACATATGTGTAGAGATATCTTACCAAACACAAGTGCACATGTTAAAATTAGTGCTAGGTGGAACGATGGTGTATACCGAAAAGATATAAAATACGTAAGATAACAAATATGAAAAGAGTAGACATACCACATATCCACAATGTGATTTATTTTTTAAAAAACTGATTTTGTAATGTGAACAATTACGTGTAAATGCATCGCACAAACTTTTTCAAATTTGTTATATATATTATATAGATATTAAAATAATATGATAGAAATAAATGCATTAGTTAATTGTTCGTTGTAATTTTAGTAATATTTAAAATGTAATGATTTAATATAAAACATTGAATTATTTATTATAAATTCCCAAATAATATTACATTGCAAATTAAATGGATGTTATGCTATTCAGGGAAATTATCCTTAACTAAAACTAAAAATTTAAATTTAAAAATGTATAATGTATAAAATGTATTTTTTTCCTAGTCAACATTCCTTGTATTAGTTGAACTTTAGTTGTATCACAATTACAGTACTATATCATATTAAAGGTTTTTTGCACACTGTCTAGGCCTATGTATGTCAATTTCTCTTTGAACCTCTGAGCTGTCGACACGCTTCCTCCACACCTAAATTATTTCTGTCTCTGAGGACCAGGTGTGGTAGCAGAGGATTGTGTATTTCTTACCTCTGAGCCCGAGGGAGTCTGTTAGAGCCATCTGTACCAACTCTTAACACCCTTGAACCCAGCTAGAGCCCTATTCTCAGTTTCTCTGTTTCCTCTGCCCTCCATCTTTACTTGCGTGACGGCGTAAGTCTTCTGGTGTTGAGTGCTACATGGGGGAAACCCTTTGACCTTAGGATGTGGTCCTTTTAGATCTCTCCATCCACAGCTGTTCTCAAACCTCCTTCTCTTGTGAAGCACTGACAGTAAGACGAGAGAGATATCCCAAAAGTCGGGGCTGTTTGTGAACCTGAGGCCATGGGGATCTCTCTCCAGCAAAACTGCTCCAAGTCATTTCTACTACCTGGAGAAAGCTATCTGTTAGCAATCCCATTCGTCATTAACAGCAGTTGCTCGGCTATCCAGGCAAACCTTGATTCCTCAAGGTTTAAAAGTATAGCAAAGGAGACTAAAGTTGGTCAAACAACTAAAATGCTGCAAAGAGCAGAAAGACCTCAGATGAAAGATGCCATTAAAGAAACAGACCCAAGTCAAAGGTCTTCCTTGCGTCATAATTTTAAAGTCAAATGTGACACATTTATAGTTAAGATTTAAATCTTCCGTCCGTGGTTTTCAGAGCTCCCTGTAGTTATGCTTAGATCTGGCTTAAAGTCATTAACTCGTCTGGTTTGCCCTCACAGTGGGGTAGATGTTCTGGAGCTTTGCTACATGTTCACCCCTTCCTCTGCTTTCTCTTCAGCACACCCGCTTAATGATGCCCCTCAACCTCAGTTTGAAGAGGTCAGGACCTCCTTTCACCCCAACACCCCTCACCTTCAGGGTGATGACCCCCACGGCCACTGCTCCCACCTCCTGGAGCGAAACTACAACCCACGCAACAGCTTTACTTCCCTTTTCCAGAGGCTAATTTCTTTTTGGCAGTTTCGAGTCTTTTTGCTCATTACGCACAAACACACAATGAATGGAATGCCGTCCCTAGACTCCAGCCTTCATGGTCTGTTTAAATGGCGCTATGACGGTGACACTGGGAGTTGCTTGGTGTAAAAATTCCCTCCGTCCTTCTCCAGAGTCAACAGTAACCTGCCCTAGGTTTTCGTCCTGCTTTCCCCCTCCCAGTGCTATTAAAGACCTGCTTATTCTATTAGGCAGAGACTGGGAGAGCTTTGCCATGTAAGTCAACAGTCATAAACCCCCCCACCAGTATAAATCTAATGGCATTTATATAATAACCTGCGCAAATAGGTGACGAGGCTCTAAGTTCATAAAAAGCTGTAGCAATGGAGCCCTGACATGCATAAATCTTGCATCTCTTAAAACATGAGTGCTGTTGTAATTTGTAGCATGTGAGAGAGAAAAGGGCATTGTAGGACCTTTTTGGTAATTGACTTTGACAAAAATTTATAAATAAATGAATATATATATATATATATATATATTTGTATATATATATTTTTTTTGTATATGTGTGTGTGTGTATACAGTATATATATGTGTCACTTATAATACATTATATTTGTCATCACACATTTTTTTTATATTTAATGCTTTCATATTTTTTTTTGCTGTAAATGGGTATGCATATCTTTTTGTTACTTTTTACTTTTTGTTTTGAGTAAAACATATTTTTCAAATTATTTTTACTCTATATTTTACTAGATATATGAAGTAGTGTTTTTTTATCTAGTTAAGAAAAATGATTTACATAATTTGTACAAAAAATATATATATGCATCATATATATATTATATATAATTTTTCTATTTTTTTTATTTAAAAAAATTATTTTACTTTTTACTTGATATTTTGCTTGATACTGTATATGAAGTGATATTTTTTAATTTTGATAAAAATGTTAATATATTTGCAATTTTTTTTTGGTATATATTAAATTTTTCTTTTATTTTTTTTATATAATGTTTTACTAGTTAGAATAGTAATATTTTGTAATTTAGTTTTATAAATGCAATATATATATATTTTTTATTAAATATGCTTTTTTTCATTTACATCTTTTGCATCTTTTTGTTACTTATTTTTATGTAATATTTTACTAGATTAAATACTATATATAGTTAATACGTAATTAATTAATTTATTTATTTAATGTTTACAATATTTTATTTCTTTTTTTATTATTATTATTAAATTTTTTTTTTTATTAGTCTGTACTGCTTGTGAAAATTATTTAAATATGTCTCTGGTGTGTGTGTGTCTGTGTGTGTGTGTGTGTGTGTGTGTGTAAACATGCGCACACGTCAAGGACTACAGAGCTATATTGAGAGTTGTGGATGGAGGCATTGCGGTCAGTTGCTTATGAAATGACAGTATGGAAAGACAGACCTACTCACCTGCTCTTAATCTGCCGTCCAGATCTGCTTTCTCTGCTCGGATTACATATGTTTCTGTCCGTGCACTTTGAGGAGGTATGCATGCATCTCTTCACACCCTTACCCTTTATTTGACAGTCATTATTCTCTCATGTCAGTGTTTTTTTTTTGCATGCCGTAGAGGTGATTTGTCTTTTTCTTGAAAAGTGCTTTACGATGGCAGGCCCACCGGCCTTGTCAGTGTCTCGAAGGTTTGAAGCTTTGCAGTCCCTCCTTATCTTTATCCCCTTAACACTCATGGACGCGTAGCACAGCGAGACTGAAAGAGGATAGCCCAATAAAACTCTCAGCCACGGGAAAGGATGTGCGCCAGGGCCCGGCTACTGTTAGTGAGGCCCACGATCCGCAGATCCTCCCCCACCCAGCCGAGCTGCTCCGAGCTGGGCTTCCTGTACCGCTGGGCCCCCCGGAGTCTTTGAGGAAGGAGCCAGTGGCTCGTCTCTGATGGACCGCCTGACTGACAGCATTGATCCAGGCTCCTGCCTCTCAGTGTGGGTATCGAATGGCGCCCGATGAGCTGATAGGTGATAAACGAGAGAGGGAGAATGTGATAGAGGCCGGTCATTGTAGAGGGACTTCTCTTTCCCCCTGCTCTTTTTTTTTTGTTGAGGAGGGGTACTCGAGTTATGACAGTGCCAGGTAGGAGTAGGTATGCAACACACTGCAGCATCTGGTGAAGACAGCTTCTTTTAGAGGGTACGTAATGAAAGAGAGCGGACGGACAGATTCCTCAACGAACCTCCTGCGAACGCTGGTCTTTAGGCGGGAGCCGGAGTGTGAGGTTCAACAAGGTAATCAATGTGGCAAAGAGCAGGAGGACAGACAAGGGTCTTTGTGGTCAGTACCCACAGTCTATTGATATTTTTATCCTTAGAGGGTTAGTAGAATGTCCCGAGAGTCCTGACTGTGACTTTTCTATGTCACTGTCACATCAAGTCGTTCAGAACAAGTGATTGAGCTTTTTTTGTGCAAGCATGCACTTAACCATGTTTTTAGTGGGTTTGTTTTCAGTGACATTGTGAGAACCTGGGGGTGGGTGAAATTAACAATTTCCTTGCCAATTTAGGACCAATTCTCACTATTAACTTACTTATTAGCATGCTTATTATTAACATATTGGCTGATTATTAGAACTTATAAAACACATAATCTGCATGACCATACATTTCTAATCTTGCCCAGTACCTAAACGTAACAAATAACTTACTAACTATTATTAAGCAGCAAATCAGGAGTTTATAAAGGCCAAGGTTGGAAAAAATGGATAGTGAGAATTGGACCTTAAAATAAAGTCTGATCGCAATTTTTTATGACTCTAGATATTTTTAATTACTACAAAAATACAGTTGTTTTTGCTAAAAAAATAATTTAAAAAGACAGTTTAACCCCGTTTTTAATGCATACTTTGTAGAAATGAATTGAAAATTAACTGAATATATAACTTAACAACAGTATAAAACACACCACACACAATTTATGGAAATGTAACCACTAAATACACTAAGGAAAAATGAGTGTGCATTAAATATTTTTCTTAATACATTTGAAATTTAACTTTTTTAGATTTAAATTTTATTGTATATTTAAAAAAAATTATGTACCCACACTTAAAGCAGCTGAAAAATAGCCAATGTATGCCATTACACATCTGTGAAGAGAAAAAAAGAGTGGATTGCAGAATGTACTTCTATTCAATAATATGGAAATAAAACAAACAGTAAACCTATGCTGACTTCTAAAGCCCAATATAAGAACACTAATGATGCTTTTAAATACATTCATTTTTAGGCTTTCTGGACAATATTAATATGTGTGATTAAAATCCATTTTATTAATTAACTGACATATCATTTAATTAATTCAAGACAAAAAATTAATTGGTAGACCTTTTCTTGGAGACATTTTGGATCGAATCATTTTTCCTAGACGTCATGCGAAGCATGATGGGTAAACAGGGACCCACTTCCATCCATCGTGTGTGTCCAAAGCAAGACGAGACAAATGGCGCTTTGAGGGGAAAATTCCCCTGTTGTAAATCTGTCACCTGGGCATGATATTTGTTTCTGTTATTGTTGCAGTATTTATGATCTCAGTCTACCACAGGACTTTTCTTTAAAAAAAAAACAAAAAAAAACTAAACAGCAACACGGGCGCAAGCCAAACAGTTATGACAGCACCCAATTGACAGAAAACATCACCAGCTATGACAAGTCCGATGTTAGCACTATGCTAACCTTCGCTGGGCTAACTGTGACCCTCCTCAAAGCCTGGTCAGGACCCTATCATACACACTTCTTGGCTTAGCGAAAGGACGGTTTATCGGCATTCTGTCACCAAAAGAGGTGTTGACTCAGTAGTTAAAACCAGAGGGTGACGGATCGCGCCATGTTTGGTAATTTGTCTACAAATGAGAACTGGAGTCCATTCATTCTTTCTAAGAGCAGATGGGAAGGAAGAGAAGGAAATAAATGTCAAATCCCATCACTTGTTAGGCCTTTTTAAAGCTTATTACCATGCCTTCAGTCAAGCATGTATAGTCTCTGTGTAATGGTGTGTGCTTGAACACATTTATGTGGCACCATCTTTTTATTTGAGCTGTTTCTCTGAGCATATCCACCCGGCTGTTCTGTCACAGTGGTTTGGAGGGCTTTTATCAGACCACCTTTTTAAGGCCTTGTCCCTCTGCCTGTGGTTGCCAGTCAATCCGGAGGCCCCATATATCCTCCGCCTGGCTGAGATACAAGACCTGACGGAGATGAGGAAGAGCACGTATGCAGCTGTTTCCGATCTGGCTTTGATACGAAAGACTCTGCCATTGGTCTGCCACGTGTCACGTAGATAAATGTCGACTATTTTGTCATAGCTGATTCGACAGATGAATACAACAGATGAATTCCTGCCTTATTATTCATTCACCATGAGGCAGGGGTTTGAGTTTTGGCACCCAAATGCGCTTTAGTAGGTTTTGGAGGCCGTAGACTAACGAGAGCATGATGTAGGTCTGCCGCTTCGGTTCTATGCAGAGACCCAGTTTGCATCGTCTTAATTGGTTCCAGAAAAGCGGTGGCCCGTTTTAGCCTTCCTTTCTCTCTTGTAAGCTCTTCAACCTTGGTCTTCCTCCACCTTCTTCCATCTCGTTCTCTCACAGTTTTGTTTGATCGTGCTCTGCAGCCAGGGTCCACCCTAGAGAGCCTTCACAGCCCCCGGCAAGCCAACGAAAACAGAATAACATTCTGCCCTGGAAAGATACAGATGGGGTTAATAAGAATTAATAACGTGTAGGGACACAAATGTTCCTGCGAGCTCGGGCTGCTTCAGACCAAAGCAGACTCTGTCCCTGTCTTTTCTTACATCTCTCTCATCACTCACTCTTTCTTTTTAGCCTCTGTTTCCTCTCCCCGCTTCTCCACAGTCAGGTAACTGTATTTGCTTTCTGCTATTGAGCGATGAGGAGCGTTCGCAGAGCTCCCTAAGCCCTACTATGTTCTCGGCCTTCTTTGAGAAGGTATTTATGAGGGAACATTTCAATAGAGCATCTGCTGTCTTTTGTTGTACTGTAGTATTTCAAATGCATTGCTTACCTCTCCCATCCCAGAATGAATGGATCTGCCATTGCTGCCCAAATCCAGCTTATGTAACATCTTGACATCTGCGTATAAGTGAATGTTAAAGGAAAAGGCCAGCCTTGGTTTGAGACCTATTCTTTTATTCAGCTTTGCATTATTGTGAATAAGTTTTTTGTTTTGTGTATATGACGGTTGTAGCAGAAAATAAATAATTGCAATTAATTGTGTACCGTAATGTGTTTGTACTGTATATATTTATGATGTGTATATATAAATACACACACTTGCATGTAAGAAAAAGAATATTTAAGATATTTAAAATATTTAAGAAAAATATGTTATGTTAATATATTATATATATATATATATATATATATATATATATATATATTTATAAATTATATATAAATTATATGATTATAAATACAGACATTATATATATATATATATATATATATATATATAATCAACAGTGCAAACACATACATTATGTACACAAAAACCTTTTATTTTGGATATGATTAATCGTGATTAATTGTTGACCAGCACTAATATAATAGACTGTGTTAAAATTTTAATTTCGCATAATGTAAATCATTTTTATTTTATTTTTTAAAAACATATGAGGTAATATGGGACTTAATATTACATCAATATGGGCGTACTATTTTACATATGTTTATAGTGTTTTATATATGTTTTTATATATATATGTATATATATGGGTGTGTGTACATTTATATATTATAAATATATACATATATACATCTAAAAATTTATATTTTAAGTATATTATTACATATGTATATTTATTATGGCTTTTTATCAGTAAACATAGTTGTCCATAATTGTTAGTACTCCATAAATTGTGCCAAATTTATTATATTATATTATATTATATTATGAACCTACAGCGTTCAGTTCCAGTTCAGGGTTTTAACTGCTAGGCAACGACATGCAAAATAAAGCATACAACAAACTCTCCTTCATATCGACACTAACCGCATGTTGCTATTTATCTCATTTTTAGATTGATGTGAAAACAAATGTGATGGCTCAATCATGCATTGTACCAGAATTCTTTGTTGAAGCCAGTAGGATACACACATGGCACAAAGACATATGGTTTCTGGGTTTTCTCCCACACAAGTGTATGTATTATTTTGATGGATATGGAAAAGCCGTGTGAGTGTCTGCTGTGTGTATGGAGATGTTTTGTAAAGACCGGGCATCTGTCGGCAGCGGTCCAGGTAACTGAGATTGTTTGTCTGTGTTCCTGGAATGGGAATGTTTCTCCTGACACATTTTTAGTATACCACTGTTCTCACTGTGATTCATGTGTTTCAGCTGTGGTCTATCATCCATAATCATCCGCAACCTTTCACTGAATATTGTTCTTTCTTCTTTTTTTTTTCCTCCTTCTTTTTGAATAAAATCGTATGTGACAAAGCTTTATTTGAACTGAATTTGTGTTTTGGCTTGCTAAAAGTGTTGTTTGCGTGTCATTTTAGCATGCATCTGCATACCCGCCGTTTTATCTCCCTGGCTCGTGTCCAGACATCTCATTCTTGAACGGTGGAGGAAAACTGAGATTGAAATGACTCTTTATCTCTAACCCATTTCCTCATTCCTGTTTTTGGACAGATTATCCCCCCACTCATAGACCTCAATCAGAACCGCAGTAAGCTGAAACTGTACATCGGCCACCTCACGGCCCTGTGCCACGAGAGAGACCCCCACATCTTGCAGGACCTGGCCCCGCCCTCCTCATACCACCGCAGCCAACAGGACGCCTGGGAGGAGGAGCTTCAGAAGATGAGCCCCGAGCAGGTAAGAAAGGGTGAAAGTCTTTCACTCAAATGTATCGTCTTTATTGTATGTCCATTGATTATGGTGACCGGTGTTGCTCCAGTTGCAATTTTGTAAAGTGAACACTTTACAATTTGGTTTAATGCATTAATATGAATTAATGCAGTAGCTTGCATAAACAGATTATTTTATTTATTTCATTTTATTATTCATTTATTATTTATTTTTATTTTATTTATTTTTTTAAATACAGATTTTTAATTCTTAAGTTGGTCATGGTACATTAACTAATTTTAATAAAAAATAAAAAAAATTATATATATATATATATATATATATATTTATTTATTTATATTATTATAATTATTATGGAAAAACAATAGAAACAAAAAACTGAATATAATGTGAAAATTAACGTAAACCAAGATCAAAAACATTAAATCTATTAAAAAATATTGCATATAAGCAAATATAAAAAAGATGGTAAATGTGCTATGTATTATTACTGATGGCACCAATTTAAACATTATTGTAAAGTGTTTCTGTAAAAAAAATAACCTTGCATGAACAGAATATTTGATTATATATACATATTATATATGTAAAAACAATAGATAAAATAGTTTTTGTTTGTAGGTGTCTTCATATTATTTTTCTTATTTTAATTTGTAAATTGCATAATATATTTATATACTAAAAGTAAAAATAATATTTGTATGTAACATATGAATACTATAACAATGTAAGCATGTGTTAGTTTGAAAATCTAAAGATTAAAATAAACCAAGTTCAATTCTTCATTCTTAATACCTGTTGGATTAACTAATTGTACTAAACTGAACTTTATTGTTAACTATGTCAAGGATAGTTTGGTCCTCAAAGCAATGTAATTTTTTATACATGTTGCCTTTTCTTCACGATGTGACATGACACATTAAGTCATATGCACACTCAAGGTACCATAAGGTTTCTTGGGTACTTGGATTTGTCACCCATTGATTATTGGAGCCATCTGGCCTAGACCTCACGGCCCTTAGCTGACGCTAACGTCCGCTGTCTATAAATCTCCTATTGGCTTTCAGAATCAGTCCGGCGCTGTGTAAATGCCATTAGTCCTCTTTATAGAGTGGAATGTGTTCCTACAGAAAATAAATAGTCCAATATATTGTATTTTATTAGCTTCATTTACTGTTACTTTAACAAAAGAAAACCAAAAAGCTACCCAAGGCTCACTTAAAAGGCTTGGGAGAGCCAAGAGCGGAGGAGGAGGGGTGAGAAAGACGCAAAAAAAAAAGAAGAGCAACTGGAATGGCGCGATAAAGAAAAGGAGTGTCAGCATTTGGACGGCGAAAGAGAGAAGCGTTTGAGGAGGTAGTGGCTGGATTTAGTCTCTGCATGATAAACGATCCACCTCTCTGTAATAAATGCATGCGTGGATCCGTTTACTGCACTTCACTTTGAACCTATTGCCATACCAACCGTAACAGTAAATTGTCTGCAAACGGACACTGGGTTTAGTCGCTGCGTCGGTGCGTCCCGGTTCTGCATCCATCCCTGATGCTTTTTGTAACATCAGAAAAATAAATTGTCTGGAAGTCTACATATACATTATGCTCACTTTAAATCGGCCCCATTCCTCAAGAGGAGAGGAGAGTGATCTGCTGTGATGGTGCCAAGGCTCATACAATGCTCATGTGTTTCACTGCACAGGGAACTATCTGCTTGGCAGGTTTTTGGCTCGCTTGACATTATTGAAATGCATTTTTTTATGTGGGCTGCCTGATGACAAGCCGTTGGCCAGCGAACAAATAATCTTTAAGATTTTTAGTTTGCTGCAAGTAAACTTTGTTCCAAAAATTGGCACTTTCCAAGGGACTTTCCCCCCCCCCGTCCAGTACTTGTTTAATACGATGTAGAGAGACGTCTGTACATTTATTTTCCTTTGAGAGAGACAGCTTTCATCAGACTGTACGGACGGGCTGAAAAGTTGCCTGGCCTTTTCAAACCGAGTGTTGCCACTGGTCAGTCCAGGCTACTGCGTTATGTAAACACGAGGTCCGATTTTTTTTTTCCAAATTGAACCCGTGATGTGTTTAAAAGGGACTAGAATTTCCAAAATAATGGTCCTCAATCGCAATCTCAAGCCCTTGGTGGCTATCGTGAAAAGAGCCGTCAAACTCTGTTTTTGCAAACTGTTATTCCTCACCGACCTTCTCTAAGGTCAACGATTCTGTGTTTATCTTGTCCAAACTATCATTGACAGTGTTTAGAAAGCACTGCTGTCTTGGGGGGGCGATAAGAACTCCTGGACCTTCGCGCCAGCTTTTTGACTCATTTGGGTCCTCAGATAAATTGGTGAGCACGGAGCAAATGAATTATGTAGGATTGTTCAACAGCGTGCAGGTTTGCGCAGGGTTGCAACACTTGGCAGGGTTGTTTCGGCTTGGCCAACATGCCAATTTCGTGTCGGACACATTAAGGCAGAGATAATGAATATTTCAGGTTTCACCGGTTAAGCTTTACCTCTCAAACGGTTACGCATATATCAGGATTTTTCCTCTCCAAATCCAATAGCTCGGAGATATTTAGCATTTCGCATCCATATGGTATCCACATGTACGGGATCCTGCTCGTTCTTCAGTTACATGTCCTGCATGTAAGACACAATCCGCTTGAAGACACTTTTGGTCTTTCTCTGATGGTGGAATCACTTGCAGATGGTGGATTGGATGGGTTGCCGGCGTTCACAAGCCCGTTTGATTGATGTCTTCTTTGACCTCTCTTCTTTTCTTTTGTGTTGGGAGTGTAGCACATTACATTAGCGTTCTCTCCGCGCTGCAGTTCGCCCATTTAGATCCCTTCAGCACGGAAGATGCCAGAACGGGCCCGTTTGGCCATGACAGGCTCAAATTGACGAGAAAAGTCTGGGCTCATTATTGGCTTATTTAGCATGTTCTGTTCAGTCCATTATTGTTAGTAACGTCCACATGAATTTACTTGTGGTGTCTTTTGATGGCACGTATGTCTCTCCGTTTGGGATGGGGCTCTTTGCTAATCATCATTTTTGTAAACCGAGTTATTAGTACCTAATTGAATGGCCCTTTGTGGCACAGTCGCCATCGAGCCCATAGAGGATTGAGGTTGGTGTCCGCTATGCCCAGTCCTCTACTAATGACAAGCCTCTTGCATTCAGAATGTGCTTTAGTATTTACGAGGGGCCGCGCACTGTTTGAGCCCTTGCCCTTTCTTTGAAGCTAAACATTGATCTTTTAATTAACAGTTTTTATGGGCTTCCTTTTTACTGGCCTGGCACTCCAAGCTGGCACAGAGCTTTATAATGTAGGACTTAGTTTTTCTACCCCCTGATTTCCTTTGTCTCTCTCTCGCAGTTTATAGCATATAAAGACAGGGTTCTCTTCTCTTAAAGGGATAGCTCACCCAAAAATGCCATTTCTGTCATAGTTTATTCACCCTTTTGTTTCCAAAACTTTATAACTTTCTTCTGTGGAATGCAAAAGAAGATATTTTGAAGTACGCCCTCTTTTTTCATCCATGCAATACAATACAATGCAAGTCAACTGGGGTGTAGAGTAGTTTTGGACCCCATTGACTTTCGTTGAGAAAACTGTTGGAACATACTTATCATAAGTATCTTCTTGTGTTTGTTACCCAGCCCTTTTGGGAATTTTTTTCTAAAGCTCTTGTCCCTTCGCTGTTAATGGTGGCTGGCGGAGTTACTCAGACAGGAAAATCGACAATTGCACCACAAAGTCATACATAATCCCCCAATGCATCACCAGTATAGACTAATCAACTCGTAGACAATGCAAACACGCAAGAAGATCATAATGCACTCGTATAGTACTCAGCCAGACCGGCCTATTAAGCCTTGCTACTAGCTCGCCCTCTGTTGTGGTCAATGCTTCTTTTATTACTCGTCCTCCTTGCTTGTTCTTTTTCTCTGTTTATGGCGTAATGTTGTTTTATTTGGTTTGAGCTGTTCACAGGATGTTACTGCATCTCTGTTTAAACGGCTGGAATGCAGGAAGGTGATTAAGCCGGCGCTGAAAGAACCACTCAGTCATACAACCCACAGAGCCAACAAAGACAATAGACTCACCAAAAACGCACCCCATTTAGATGAAGAATTGGCGTTTTCAGGAACAAAAACAAAATGATTGCGCATTATACATCTAATAAGACCATTCGATTTGGCTTTAGGGTTATTAGGTTGTTAGTAATAAATACGTCGTTACAAAAGAGTGCATATCCAAAATATATATATTTAATATTTTTACAGCGCAATTCTAAATACCTTTTAATTTACCTTTCATTCTGTATTATGCAATTACCTCATTTACTTATTATGTATTTTGTTACCATGCCATTAAGTAACATGATTTTTCGTTAAATATGTGTTTAGTCATGCACACCCACACACATTTATGTTTATACATGTATGTGTTTGTAACATTAATGTAGCTAAACCCAATGCTGGTAATACCATGATACTTTTTTGGTTGCTTTCAATACCTCGTTAGGAATAATTCCTTGAGAGGATGCAGTCATCTGTGACATTGTCCGCAGCTGTGAGACACCCCCTCCCCTGCACTGCAGCTGTGTCTATGATGAGCATTCATTGTTTGATGAAAGTTACTGTCAGTTATGTTCTGTGGCCAGTTTCACCTCCTCTCTCATAACGTTTGAGTCCGCTGTTTACTTTAGAGACTGCTGATCTAAGATCAGTATGTAAAGTTTACAATCTTGGAAGAGAGAAGCGAAGTGCTCGACCGCCCTTGGCCAAAGTCATCTGGCTGTGATCTGGCAGCACAAAGCCAGCTGTATAAATAGGGGAGAGTCTTGCATTTTACGGGTCACTCTGAATAAAACATGAACTAGAGAAGATTGATTATTAATGACCTCAGGGCTGGAACAGAAATAATCTGTTAGGCCTTGAGTCCTCCATTCTCTTCCCTTCCCTCTTTCCGCTCTCGTTCTCAGCGCACCTTCATCCGTCTTTCGCTCGCTTCTCCTCTCTGTTTCTTTTCCGATTGGCACTCCGATAGATGTTTATTTTAGCCATCTGTTTTCAGACGTTCCCTTTCGAATAGATCAGGAGTTAAGAAGGATTCATGCAGATTTTGTGATGATTCTCAGGCTCACACCTGTCAGAGCTGGCATCAGATCTCTGTGTGGGTTCCAGTGTGGGTCCGCGAGGGAGTTGTCCACAGAGGCTGATATTTAAATCAAACCAGTACTATATTGTAGTAGGTTTTAAAAATCGTGCCATCTTTAATGTGGCCTATGATTAATGTTCCAACCTCTGCTCCTTCATTGTAGCATACTTTAAATGACCCTGTCCTTTTTTTTTAATGAGATCTTTCAATAATTTAGACTTATAGTCAGTATTTTGGCTAAGATTGATCATCTTTCTTCGCTTGTTCCATTCGAAAGCATTACAGAAAGCTAATTGCTATAAAGGTTTCCTCTAATTTAATTTCTTCTTCTTTTTGCCTTTTTTGGTCACATTTGAAAACACATTCTGTGTCACTTGCATAAGGGTTGTGCCGATAGACAATAGTATAGTGTATTGTCGATACCGGATGTCTTTGTGAATAGTCAAGACAATATTAGGCTCATTCTCTAAAACTATTATTATTATTAAGCGGCCTATTATTATTGGGCTACCATTATTGAGTTGCCCCGCGATTTCACTCAGCGCCGCACATACACGCAAATGAGGCTCCTCCTTCTCATTGGAAATTTTTTATAAACGGACTCTAAAATTAAACCCACAGCAAAAAAAGAGACCTCTTTTAGACATCTTTAACTGCTATGAATGAACATGAATACGTTAATACGTTAGTTTAAAATGACCAAATAGCCTGTGATAAGTACAGTACAGAGAGTCTCTCTCTTTCCCCCACCCACCCATACACAATAATAACGTTTATCGGCAATCTCACAGGCTGGCAAGATGACGATGTGAAAAATGATTTATCGCGCTACCATAATTTGCATATCCACCTGATTGGTCAGTGTACTAATTGATCTGTTTTGGGATTCGTGCAGTGATAAATATTCTCCTTGGCCCAAGAACATGAAAGAAAAACAAACACTTACTGTGTACATATGCTTTTACATTGTACTTGTGTTTAAAAACCTTCCTGCATATACACATGTGACCTAACCAAACCAAACCTTTGCTGAGGCTCCACCTCCTGTACCACCTCTGACGGACTGTCACCGGTGGGCCCTCTTTAGGAAGGACTGTAGGTTAAAAGCAACAGAAGCTGGTCCTGGATCAGCCCCCTGATGTGCCGTGTTGGCGACTGCAGTGTGTCTGTGCCCGGTGGGGCGGGCTGCAGGCTGACAGGCCCATGAATCCAGGACCGCGTAAGTGCAGTGTAATTTAAACGGGCAGGAAATGGGGGTAAACATAGTGGAACAAGCCCACAACCCGCACAGCCCACGATTAATGAAAACACATGGAGCCAGCGCATATGTCTGCTGTAAGTGGGCCTTTACATTACGAGCGTCTCTGTCTCTCTCTGCCTCTTGTTCATTTACTCACTTCATTGTTCAAGTACCGCCGTGTATCAGTAATAGCGGTAGTCATCTGTAAGTCACAAAGGTGTTGGTCTGCAGACAGTTTAACATAGTAGAGAAGTCTGAATGAACAACAAACACATCATAGAGACAGGAGGTGAGACACACCGGCGTCATAGACTGACCAATTATTGATTTTTGATGCATTGTTTGCTAAGGCAAGTAGTGTTCAATAGTAGTATTGTTCATACTTAAGATTACAGATTTAAACAGGCATCAACACTAGTATTAATCTTTGATTTATAGCTCGTCCTACACAGACATTGGTAAAATCTCAAACTGTGTGGCTTTACAGTTTTTACCTGGAGTCCAATAAAGTGCTAATAAACATTTTACTTAGACTTACATTTGAAGGTCAAGTCTAGAAACAAGAACATCATAGAAAATAAAGATCACTCTGAATGCCTTAGCAACCTGGTAGTAAAACCCTAAAACAATGTGACTGTGAGTTAAGCATTAGTGATTTTTACCAAAAAATGTAAAATCATCATTTTAGACTCTAATCTGAACTGAAGTCTCGAGTACGTCCTGTTGCTTTGGTTTCTTTTGTTTTGAGTTTTTCTAAATCCCACTCTCAAACGCTGTTTTCGTAATACATCGTTTCAACGAGTGCTAATCCTGAGGGGGTGCTGACCGGCTAAACCAACAAAACTTCTCAACCGACCCCTAAACATCCAAAACAAGGGAAAGCACAGCACCGTCTTCAAAGCCATGCGAGATGAGCCCTCTGTGCCCCGCGCTTGTCTGTTCCAGGGCTCGTTTCTCCTTTATTTTCCCACCCAGCGAATATGTATGAAAGCACCTCAGACTCCAGAGCTGGAACCGAGGGTTTGTCTCGCAACACATTGGACTCGGGGCGAGAAGAAGAATAATATATGAAATAAATACCCCCAAATGATGAAACCATAAGCACGATTGAGCCTTCTCAGCTGGAAGCCGCCAAGGCAAACAGCGAAATACTTCAGCAGGTTTATTGTGATTTTCGTGCCCTGACGAATCGTTTTTTTGCGTTCCCGAGCTTGGGTTACACCGACCGAGCCGCAACAGCATAAACTACACCAGCTGACGTGCCATAGAAGCGAACATTTCAATCGTAACTGTATTCTGATTTTTCATTTATGCATTTACAGTGGGGCAAAAAAGTATTTAGTCAGCCACCAATTGGGCAAGTTCTCCCACTTAAAAAGACATTATACCTATAATTTGCATCATATGTATACCACAACTATGAGAGACAAAATAAGAAAAAGAAACTCCAGGAAATTACATTGTAGGATTTTTAATGAATGCATTTGCAAATTATGGTGGAAAATAAGTATTTGGTCAATAACACAATTTAATCTCAATACTTTGTTATATACCCTATGTTGGCAACGTTTTCTGTGAGTCTTCACAAGGTTTTCACACACTGTTGCTGGTATTTTGGCCCATTCCTCCGTGCAGGTCTCCTCTAGAGCAGTAATGTTTTGGGGCTCTCGCTGGGCAACACAGACTTTCAACTCCCTCCAAAGATTTTCTTTGGGATTGAGATCTGGAGACTGGCTAGGCCACTCCAGAACCTTGAAGTGCTTCTTACGAAGTCACTCCTTCGTTGCCCAGGCGGTGTGTTTGGGATCATTGTCTAACTAAAAGACCCAGCCACGTTTCATCATCAATGCCCTTGCTAATGGAAGGAGGTTTTTACTCAAAATCTTATGATACATGGCCACATTCATTCTTTCGTTTACACAGATCAGTCGTCCTGGTCCCTTTGCAGAAAAGCAGCCCCCGTGCTTCACAGTAGGTATGGTGTTCTTTGGATGCAGCATTCTTTCTACTCCAAACACGACAATTTTAGTTTTTACCAAAAAGTTCTATTTTGGTTTCATCTGACCATATGACATTCTCCCAATCCTCTTCTGGATTATACAAATGCTCTCTAGCAAACTTCAGACGGGCCTGGACATGTACTGGTTTAAGCATGGGGGACACGTCTGGCACTGCAGGATTTGAGTCCCTGGCAGCGCAGTGTGTTACTGATGGTGGCCTTTGTTACTTTGGTCCCAGCTCTCTTCAGGTCATTCACTAGGTCCCCCCGTGTGGTTCTGGGATTTTTGCTCACAGTTCTTGTGATCATTTTGACCCCACAGGGTGAGATCTGGCGTGAGGCCCCAGATCGAGGGAGATTATCAGTGGTCTTGTATGTCTTCCATTTTCTAATAATTGCTCCCACAGTTGATTTCTTCACACCAAGCTGCTTACGTATTGCAGATACAGTCTTCCCAGCCTGGTGCAGGTCTACAATTTAATTTCTGGTGTCCTTTGACAGCTCTTTGGTCTTGGCCATAGTGGAGTTTGCAGTGTGACTGTTTGAGTGGACAGGTGTGTTTTATACATGATAACGAGTTCAAACAGATTGGTTCACAGGTCTGTGAGAGCCAGAAATCTTGCTTGTTTGTAGGTGACAAAATACTTATTTTACAGAGGAATTTACCAATTAATTCTTGAAAAATCCTACAATGTGATTTTCTTTCTTATTTTGTCTCTCATAGTTGAGGTATACCTAAGATGAAAATTACAGGCCTCTCTAATCTTTTTAAGTGGGAGAATTGGTGGCTGACTAAATACTTTTTTGCCCACTGTATATGTGTTTATTTGTTCTTCCATTCTTTGAAAGTAATGAAAAACTGGGGATTGAGTCTAAACACAAAATATTTCTGAGGCTTGTCAATCTATCAGCCAGTAGATGAATCATCCTGCCAAGAGGGGAGCTGTCAGTCTGTGGCGCTGCCTTTCTGATGACTTTATTTGTGTGTTCACATGTGACAAAACCCACACCATTCGCAGTCGTGGCATCTGTTTCGGATTGCACTTTGGCTTGGAAAAAGATACCGTGATGTATCCGACTCCTTCCTCTTTTTGCTCGCAGTCTAAGCCAGTAGGCAGCCATATTACGAATCTTACAGCTCATTCAGGGCCTATCAGATTATAAAAAGGATTGAAAAGGACTTTATGAAAGTGGGTTATTTTCCACAAATATTTAATAGCCCGTTGGGCTCTTTTAAAGGGCGAGTGCTTCGATGCTAACCATCGGGATGTTTTGTTTAGGGTGAGGCACGTTCCATTAAGATCCATTGCCTTAGAAAACCGATTGGCTCGTTGACGTTGCTTTTTTTCGTCTCCTACAGCCGTGACGTTTCACATAGCTTGTTCTCCTATTCGTTAGCAAACGAGGATTCAGTCTAGCCATGATCGTTAGGAAAGTTTGCGCCGCTCGGAGCCTGTGGAGGAATGTGGTTGTAATTTATCCCTATGCATCCTGAAGCCCCTGCGGCAGTTTGGGCTGAGTCATTGAAGAAAAAAAAAAGAAAAGAAGCAAAAACGAAAAATATCTAAGCAGCGCAAAAATAAAAACTGGGGCTTTCATCAATTTGTGGTGGGTGTTAACACTAAAGTTATTTCAATCTGGGTTTCGACCGTGATTGCGTCCCTGACTCGACCGCATACTTCGTAATGTGTGCCCCACTCCGCTGAAGTCCTGTTTGTCCGCGTTCCCCCCTGAAACTCAATTACACTTGACTGATGGGGTGCACAGATCCGGCCGCAGATGAGGCAGAAGGCAGTTTCAATCAGATGCGGTCGCAGTGCAATTGCTTTTTATAAACGGCCACGCCCCCTCGATTCTGATTGGTTCACATTACAGCACTGGGACTAGTCATGTTGGGAGTGTTCAGTTCAGAAATTGGGATAAAATGGTACGTCAAGCTGCTAGGATGCTTTAAGTACAGTAAGAGGATAAGCACGGGAAAGACAAACAGAGAAAGGGCGAGAGAGATCCCAGTTTAAGTGGCTCTTATAAAGCCACAGAGGCTTCCTGCTCTAACGAGGAGGAAGTGGGGAAAGAGCTCGTCATGAGCTGAACATGATCCAAAGAAGCCATTTTTAGAGATATGTTTGTATGTCTGCTAAGAAGCTGGATGAGCCAAAGGAAGGATAAGAAGAGAGCAAAGAGAATAGTGCAGGGTTTAGTCTAACAAAGATAAAGCAGATTTCAAAGATAGGAGCTTGTAGTGTAGCCACCCAACCATAGCAGTCTGGATGGAGTGTAAATCTCTTCTTAAGACTCTCCATTAAGAGAACGCATTCAGAGACTTGTGTCTGCAGCTGGTAGAGGGACAAAGGTCCCAAGTGCTCCCAAGTGCCACAAACAAAGAGTTTTTTCAGTGTCTTTCAGGTATTTGATGCATGTTTGCCATTGGCAAATACAGCTCATCTTCAGATTGTTTCCAGGTAGACTGATGCACCTTTGAAGTTGTGTAAATAAAATCAAGATTAGAGCAATACGTGCTGTATGCATGTGTCTATGGGCAGTGTGCCATACGTAGGCAGGGACTCCAAGTGGTGTGTAAGGGGGTAAAATCTCCATCCAGGATCCAGGAGGTGTGTCGGGTTGGCGGAGGTAAAAGCACACCAGAACCAGCAGAAGAACACCAGAGGGGAGCATTTGAAGCTTGGCCTGGAAAGAAGAACCTTTAAGAAAGGAGCTTCTAGTGACTCTTTGTTTTAGAGGTGTAAATCAGCACCTCCTTCTCTTCAAAAATGATGAGGACCTTTTAATACGGTCCCGTGATAAAAAGAGCAATGTTTCCTGTTAAAGGAGTCATTGTTTTCTCTCAAAATACTGTAGCAGTGTCACATTTAGGGGAAAGGCTAATGGCGTTATTTCGTTATGCAGATTTATTGTACAAAGTCTTGATTGCTTTAGCAGAAGGCGGTCAATCCCTAACTCCAGATCCCCCTTTACTTCACCCTCTCTCTTTTCTTTTTTGATTGGAGCTTGTAAGCCACGGCCTTGGATGCTCCTGATTGCCGTTTTTGCCTTAGCTAACTTACTAGTTCACATTTTCCTTGTCCCAGTAAATTGGAGGATCGGGATGAGTATATGTTGCAGAGATGTGAGGCTGTGTGTCATCCAGGGTGATGTGGAGAGCGGATTTGCTTGAAGGGCTTGAGTTCAGCCGTTTGATCTCCATGTGCCACTCCAGGCGTAAATGTGTGGCCCAGCGTTTGTTGAAACACATCCTCTCTGAGTCATCGTCAGTGCCGTCAGCACAGTCCAGACTCTCATGTCATTGTCTGACTGTGATGGTCCGCTGCTGTGTTTGTTCTGCTCTTAATGTAGCTGTTGTTTATCAAGACAGGCGGAGGAGGCTGACCATACGCACACAATAACACATGATAATAATCTGCAACGATAACACATGATAATGCACTCCTTTCTTCCCTTTTTCTTCATCTCTGTCTCTCATCTTCTCAACTTTTCTCATGTTTTCAGGTCAAGGCTGGCGTAGTGACAGATACGGATGCCTACATGGAGTGCTGTATCTGTTATCTTTATAGCTCTGTTTTTTTGAGGATTTCTGCTAAGTACACAGCCATAAAACTGCAAGTAATGGTCCTTTTGTCACACTAAGGAGCTTCTTCTTTGTGTGTGTCTCTGCTGTACCTGTTTAGGTATTAGTTAAATATGACATTTTAAAGGAACGTATATATTTAGTGCTCATTCTACCATATGTTATGCTGTGTGCATCGCTTTGTTCAAACATTCAGATCTATTTGCAGCAATGTTGGGATAACACTTAAGTTAAGAATGGAATACACAATGCAAAATTTTAGGCTGTCATAAGTTGACAGATTTCATAGACGTTCACAGTGTATGATGGGCAAAAATGTATTGATTGATTGATTCCATCCAGTTGGAGGACATTAAAACATGCTTGGTATTTTGAGCTGAATTTAGAACACACATTGTTTTCATTTCTCATGCATCTCCTAGCAACGAGGCGCATGTTTCTGCATTCGTTGTGTTCTGGGTGATGTGAAAGTAGTGTGTGAACCTCGATTGTTTACTGTATGATGCGAAGGTCTCTGCAATCATTTACAAAATTGGCAAGTGAAGGAAATCTTGCGTTCAGATTTATAAGTTGTGAAGTGTCGTCCAGCCCTCAATGTAACCGTGTTAGTTTTTTTGGAGTTGAGCAAAGATAAGTAATGCTGTTTCTCTTTTAATTCCTTCGAGAAATTTATGCATATACATTGCAGAAATTTCATTACATACAAACTATGAGGGATATGTCCTTATAAACTGCATAAAAATACCTTTCAGAAAAACAACCACAAGCCAAGCATACTGTGGCACCACTTATCTTTGGCAGAGAGTCAGAAAAAATTATGCAAACATATCGTATATTATTTTCTCAAAAAAAACATGATTGTGTAAGTCTAGAAAGTAGGGCTGGATGGTTTGAGCGTAAGTCGACTGTGCTGCACTTTTGTTAGTTGCTGAAAGCACAAATTAGCCAAAAATACAACAAATGACCAAGCATGTGATGTGTAAAATCTGTGAGCTTTCTGCACCCTAAAAGTAGCATTGTCTTCACAAACTTCCACATGCCTGCTCCATTCTTCTAGCCCTAGTGGGCCACACGTGTAGCAGTGTTAGCTGCCCCCTGGCCAGTCTTTCCCTCTCCTCCAGTTCTCCACTGTGTGCTCTTAATGGGGCTTACAGCGGCGGCGCTCTGCCAAACTGCGCCCTCACGCAGGCCCATACATCAGCCCCCGATGAGGCTCATTAACCCTCCTCTCATGACTCAATACACTCCTCCTCTTTCCCTCACTCGTTCGTCTCCATCACGTCTTCGCTTTTCTCCTGGCCAACGCGGCGAACTCCAGCCTCCCAGGAGTGTCGTCACAGGTGACGAGATCATGAGAAGTTAAATCAGGCCAGGGCGGCCCTCACCTAATGACCCGACGGGCGATTTCAGTGCTTTCTATTCATGTGCAATATTTTAGAATATGCCGTTTTTCGAGGAATGTATATGTATCACCAGGCTGGTCAGTATTTGATCATTTCGAGGAGCTGATCATCAGCTGTTTGCATCAACTATGAGACTTTGGGAACATATTATTCAAAATAGGTGGTCATTTAATTTAGGCAATGTTTGCGTTTGGTCATGTATATAGTGACACCAGCAACACTGTAATCTCAGTATTGGCATCAGCCTTTGAAATAAAAAAGCCTTCTGAAATTAGACTTCTCAAATAATCATTTTGTCACTTGTCAGTGTTTTGCATTACTATGCCCTCTTAATTCCAGACCACTGAAATCCAGGATTTGACCTTTCCCTTTGCTCAGAGGCCCTGTGATGGAAAGACTTTCTCGAGCATATCCATCTCCTCCCTTCTCAAACCCTGAGAGCGCCTTGCATCGCGTTAGCGCTAGCTGTGTGGCTCGTGAAGGGGTGGGACTTGTCTTTCCCAGCGTGTTTGCCCTACAGTTGTGCAAACACGCGTCTGACGGATCGCTCCGCCCGCCCCCGGTGACCCACCGTGGCATGTTTTGATTCATTAATTATGAAATAGTTGCACGTTCCAAACCTACACAAAAACACACATGAAAGGGAAACATATTTTATGATGTATGAATATTACTTCCAGTTATTGTTACAGATGTCTTTATCATTAACCTTGTTAAAGCTGGCGTTCATAGGCCAGGAGAGCCAAAGAAAATACTTTTGTGGGTTTTTGTGAAATATTCCACTTTCTATGGGCTTTGGTTCAGTGGCTTGTGTTCAAATCTGAAAAGCAATTTAAAAGCGGTACAGCACCACGAAACACTGATTGTCCAGATAGGGCCAAACAGAGGCCACGGACGGGGACCCGGGACAGTCTGGGTTCAGTGGGATCTTAGTCAGAGACTGTGTGTGTGTGTTTAAAAGTGTAATAGACTGCAAAATAAATCATGTACTTTATCACTATTCTCTAAACTTAACTATTGCATAAGATAATATATATTATATATACAGATATATTAAATAGCATTCATTTTACCTTCCGTTCATTGTTTGTTTATTCAATATTTTTGCATATTTTGCCGGTAAATGTCTAGCACTATTTATTTCAACACACATTACCAAAATGAAACCCATTAGACAAACTTCCGCTGATTTTTCTCTAGGAAATGCAGAAAAAGTTTCCTTGGCCTGCCACTGGGTAAGTAAAATAAACATAACCGTTACAATCTCGATTATCAGACAATGATTATCTTAGCATATGCTAGTTTATTATGTTATGCAATTTGGCTTCTCAAGTTCCTATTTTAAAGATCTTTAAATATTGTTCCTGGAGAACAAGATAAAAATAGTGATTACGGTAATTGATAATCCCGACACATGCTTCAGCTCCCTTTATTAATCTTTTCCTTCTCTCTTTGTCTCACAGTGTTTGAATAATTAGTCCTCTTGATGAGAGTATATTTTTGCCTTTTTAAATCATCTGAAAGAAAATAAACTGTCTGCTGGCCACATTAGCATCTGCTTCCTGTGTGCCACAGTGTGTGTGTGTGTGTGTGTGTGTGTTTTAGGAAGTTAAGAGGCACCTGCTCCTGCCGTGGCATATTTCCTGGCGTGCTTGGCACTGCCAGCGCCCAGGAATCCCCCTTCCCTTCCCTCCTCTCATTTCTCCACATCCCATAGCCAAACCTCTACGGAAATCATTTGGTAAAAGGATTTGAGCATTAAAGATAACCACACCTGTGATTATCATTAGACAGAGGTGCTGTAAAATGTTAAATCCCTCTCTTTAGCTTAAGTTTCTTTTAATGAGCGGAAAATTAAACCTTTCGGGCAAATTCCAAGTGTTGAATTTTATATAACGATTTAAAAAGAAGTGCTCGGTGAGGCGATTTGTTTTCGGTAGTGTTTTAAGGGCTTGGACGAGAGAGACAGAGAAGGACCCTCTTACTGTGGGTGAGAGGCGAGGGGTCTCCATCCTCACATGTCTGCTCTCTGCGTCATCAGCCTCACAGTTCCCTCATTTCTCATTATTTGATTCGTTAGACTCCCTTCTCTATGGGCTATTTAATACTTCTCTTGTTACCCTTGGGTGTTTAACACCTGAGAAGAGTGGAAAGATTGAGCTGGACGCTATTTTGTCAATCTTGCTGTAATACACTCTCAGAAATAAAGGTGCAAAAGCTTTCACTGGTACCTTTACAGTGACTTTGTTTGTACTTAAAGGGTTCCGTTTTGGTACCTTAAAGGTACATATTTGAACCTTATGGGTACAAAAGTGCAGCTTTTGAAGGTACCACCCCAGTGACAGCTGAGAGTGTATAATAAACAATAAAGCACCGAAGGCTTTATGCTGCTATTTTGTCAAGGTTAAGAGGTCTGCTTACTGCATATAAGTTGACATGGACTGATAATGAAAAATAGACAAACTAACAAAAATTCAACAAGTAAAAATCAAGAGAAATAAATTGAAAGTCATGGATATTAACATTTACAAATATATTATTAAAATGTAAATTTGTATTTGTTAATCTGATGGAGCTGAGCTAACATGAACTAACAATAAACCTTTGTATTTTATTATACAGCATATCCTTGCATGATGTGAAGTGCTAATATTACTGTAACACATGGTAAAGAGTAGATTGCTTTTTTTTTAATGAAACACTTTAGTTATATTCTGTATATTTTGCCACGAATAATAACATTTTCAAAATGCAAAATGGTCAAAAATAGATAAAAATATGGCCTCACAACTAAAGCTGTGAGTTGTTAATAATGTTGAAGGTGTCCAGAACTCCGCTGCAACACGTTAGTGGAATCTTAAGTTCACTTTGCAGCCAAATTGGACATATGAGGAATAAAGTCATTACCTATCAGACAGCAAATCTTGGAATGGAAATAAAACAAATTCTATTGTTAACACACTTTTGTTTTCCTCTGGTTTCTCAGCTGGAATCCGAGCTGGAGCAGTGTGAACTAGAGAGTGCCGAACTGCAGGAATACGCAAACTCCGTCCTGCAACAGATCGCCGATCACTGCCCGGACATCCTGGAGCAGGTGGTCAACGCTCTGGAGGAGTCCTGCTGACCGGACCGGATCACGGAGCTCACTCTTCCTGCTTCTCCTTCCAATTTCTTCTGTGCTTCATTGATGCCGGCGCACAAACGCAAACTCTCGTACCCTCACCCACATGCACGAATCAAAGGACAGACACACATACGGGAAAGACTGACAGCTCACAAGTCAAGTGCACGCTTGGATTAGCTTCGAGGTGTGGGAACTGGGGGCTTTTCTTCTGCCCTCCCTTAGCACCACATTCATCCCCTCCGCACCTTTACACTCACATAAACATGGGGAAGAAGAAACCGAAAGAGGGAAACGGGCGGCAGTGTTATAAGGCATGTTCACTCATTTAGTTAAACCCGTCCTGCGGGAGGTGAAGTTCTCTTATCTTGATACACACTATTGCCACAGCTTTTAAAAGCTGCAGGATTTTGAAACCGTTTTGAAGCAATTTAGGTTTTTTTTTTCACCCTTCCCCTCCCTCCTCCTCTCTCTCTCTTTTCTAGATGCTTTGTTACTGACGTTAAATTATGGGTCATTCGCGCAGGGCAAAACTCCTGCACTCTCCAACCATCTGGTTTCACTCAAAACTTGGTTAATGCTCCGGTTGTGCCAGCAGACAGTCCGTGCGGACTTTAACATACTTTTACTATCGAAGTCGGTAGCGGGTTTAGATTACTGCAACCCCCACCATCTGGGAATTTACTCTCGACTTGGTCACTGGCTGATTTCCTCCCCAAGTCTCGTTCGTAAAAGTTACGAAACGGACAATATGGGTAATGTTATCCCGTGTGCACCTGTCACCAGCTAAAGAAACCACAGCCCTGGTTTGTGTCTGTTAAAGGTGAGAGGAAGAAAATTATTTGCCTTGGAAGTTGTAGGTTTATTGCTGCTAACATTTGTCTTTGCATGTGGCAGGTTTGGTTTGCTGGTGTTTTTCTATAGCTCTCTGATGCCGAGGGTGTATTGCCGACGCAGATGTTGTGGACGCAGAAGTTCCTCATCATCAGAGAGCAGCTGCCACACAGCACTGGAATAGGAAAATAGGCACCTATCACTCATTCCGTACTTTGAAAACTATGCGGTCTCACACTGGGATGAAGACTGGCGGTCTTGCTCGATTTTCCAAAGCAAAGAGTCAGAGGCTACAAGGTTTTTCTTGACGGATAAGAGCTGTTTAGATGCCCTCTTGCTTTATTCCACTCTCTCTTTTTAAAAAAAAAGAAAAAGAAAAAACAGTTGGAAGTTGTTTTTTGCGGTTGCTTTGTGAGATATCATCAAGCTTTGATCCCAAGCATCGCGCATGTACCATCATGCTCCCGTCGTTCTCTTTGCTTGGCTTCATATCATCATCATCCTCCTCAGACCCGGGCGTCTCTGTTAGCACAGCCGGCAGGTGTATCCTCTTTCACTTTATGGTTATATGGGTCTATATCCGTTGGCGTTAGGTGTCCCTTTTTGCAGCGATAAGATACAACCTCGTTCAACTTGTGATAAACGCGTTCGGCCGTTGCTTTAAAGTCCAGAGTCGACTTCCCCTGTGGATGACACTGGGCGTAACATGCCCTCTGCTCTTCTCTCTCTATATCTCCTCATTCCTCCCTCGTTCATGCCTGTGTGTAGTTTATGGCTCTGACCTGCTGTGTTGTGTTAGTCATACTCCTCTGTGCACGATAAGCCCGACAGACAAGACAAACAGCACGAGATCACAGCGAATATAATCATCTCTCTCTCTCACACGCTCCCATATCACCACACCACCTCTCCTCATGCCCATACGCACTGGTTATGAAGGAACCTGCCACGTGTTGTGGGGCCAAACGTTCACTTTACCCAGATTTGATTGCACGGCGAGTCTCTAATCTAGTTGCTGTAACTAGTACTAGTGTATTGTTCACCAGAGATTCGTGACAGTTTGTCTCTGTGAACAGTTTAGAGTAAAAGACGGGTTTTAAGTAAGTATTTGGGTGAATTTCATAAAAATGCATTTAGGTCACATTTTCCCTCAAAATTCTGAAGCCATTTAAATTATCGTTAATATCAATAAAATTTCCTATGAGATTCTAATGACAAAAAATACTATATTACAGTTTTTAAAAAATCTAAAATAAACACTGACCTGAATTAAATACCTTTTGTTTACCACATAACCTTAATTAGTTATATATATATGTATAATATATATAATATATACACACACACATATATATATATATAGCATCATGGTCATTTGTTTGTTAGCAGAATGTAATTTCTGTTTTGCATGTACTTATCATGTTTTGTGAGATTCACCTAATCGCATCTATAATTAACTAAAGCTTAATGTGACAATGTGGAGCCACTTTAACAGCATATTCCCACGCTCGCATGGGCATTGCCAAGAAAACGCCCGTTCGCGTGCCATTCTCACCCTTGGCACCATAGATCTTATTGCCGTCATATACGTTGTGTATCTATAAAGTATTTTATGGTTTTATGCTCTTAATTACAGCTGATGGACTTCCTTATGAGGACATAAATGTGACAAGCAGCTCTTTTGGGCTTTTAAAATCAAACCGCTGATTGATGACGCCCATCCTGTTTTTCATCTCTGTCGCTTTCTTCCCGTCTGCTATCTCATTCACGCACAAACACAGTTTTGGCCGTCCCCCCGTGGGTCTCTGAAATACGGGGCTCAGTTATCTACACCGTGCCTGAATCTCCTCGCTTAGACTAAACACAGACCCCTCACACACACACACACACATGCGCGCTATCACAGGCCCTCTCGCGATTTATGTCCTTCAGTACAGGAGCTGGCCTCTCAGAGCAGAGCACTCCGGAGAATTCCCTAAGAAAACATAAAGAAGGAACGCTGTGATAACCGGGAGCAGATCAGAGAAAGAATGACCCGGCGCTTTGCAGAGGGTGTTATTGTGTGAGTGTCTCTCTGGAGCTCTGGTATTTGTGTGATTGCTGGTTATAGGCAGACCTAATCACACAGAAGAGTATGGAAATTCCCTGCAGGCTTTGGATCGCTCGGCATGTGTCTCCTTACAGCGATCTACACCAGCGCTCTCTGTTCAGCAGCTAATTACCAATACTAGCCGTATTCAGTAGCACTTTCTGTGAAGCCTGTGTCTTTTACAGTATTTTCAGATTCACAATACCTTGCTTAGTCATGTTTACAACTTGAATGACTATAATGCATTATAAAACTTCCTGTTGATATTGTGTTGTTAAGGGTGTAACCATTCGGTGAGTATTATAGTGCATTACTAGTCATAATTAATCATAACTGGCAAGTTATATTGTGAGGCGTTAAGAATGCAATGTATAAGCAAAACTGGGTCACTTTTTGATCTCGAAGATGGAAAATTGGCCAGTTCTGTTTATGTAATACGTTAGAACACCATTGTACTCAGCTATATATTAAAAAAAAGAAGAAGTGTTTTTAATTTTGTTTTGCAAACCACTCTTGTTCATTTATAGGCGCAGCTTATAAGATGTGGTCAGCTGACTTTCCATGCCGTTTGGCTTTTTACATCTACCTGGCTTGAAACTGCGTTCAGCCATGAGTGTGAATGAGCTTGAGGTGTTGCTTCGTGTTTTAGTATGAACGTTTTTCATCCTCACTAAACTCACCGAGGCATGTCTGTGGAGGGAGAGAGAGAAAGAGCAAGCGCGGGGCGGCCAGGTTTTTATTCTACCCTATTTTGCCCTATAACATGAGACATTTATCATAGTGTCTACTTAAACGCTTCACAAAATGAATTACATCATGTTGCATGTCCCATAATTCTTAGTGTTAATCAGTAGTGATCCTGAGTTTTGTCGTACAGATGTTATAATCGTCTTTTATTCGTTACCGTGACAACACTGCCAGAGATGTCTCATGCACACATGCATATACAGAAATCTATATTTATAAATGTGTTGATGGTTGAACCTAGACTTAGTTGAACAATTTGCACAAGCGTCTGGGGAAGAGAATATATCCGACTGAACAAAATGGCTGTCAGCTATTTAAAGAAAACAAAAGAATAGTAACGCTAACATTTGTCTTGAAATGAAAATGAAAGAAAAGTGTCAAATCAAAGGCGTTAACAAAGATTTTCGAAATTGTTACCATGTGGTTGATGATGTGCTGTTGCTATCTTCTCCGCATTTTGATTCCAGCTCATCTTACAGTGATTTTTTTTTTGTCTTTGTTTGGATTGTTTGTTTTGCAGTCTTTGATAGTGTGCGTGATTGCGATGTTGAAAACTGCAGCGTGTTTTATATTCCAAAACATGTATATCTATCTATGCTTGGGCTTGGAGAAACATCCGTGACCGTGTTTCGAGTGGACTGAGGGATGCCAAGTCCTCTGCTTGAGTACTGTGATCCTAATAGCACTCTGGGTTGCTGGGAAGTCAGTGTTATTTCAGATTAGCATCATTCTTGCATTTTCAGGAGATAATAAACGTGTTGCGTTGACCGTTTTGGTCAGATGATCAGCATCACTCGACACCAAGCCTCTTTTTTTTTGTTCGTAGTACTTTATTGCACGCGTAAACACACTTAAAAGATTTTATGGCTTCTAAGTAGATTGCCTATTAAATTGTTTACTTATTAACTCATCTTGAATAGTCATTATTTACCCAAACGGTCCGTCAACACGTCCACATTTTTCATGCATTACTTCCCTCCACTTAGTTTGATGGACTGAGACTGTTTAAAGCATGAAACCACATAAAACATCCGCTGAAGGATTTGGCAAGTTTATGTCTGACTTTCCGTTCTCCATCTGAACAATTTTGGTGCCAAATGAAGCTAGTCTGCTCTAGAAAGTGCCACAAATAATAACCTGCCTGTCGTTCATCAGCAACCAAAGCCAGGTCACGTGACCTTTTACTGTTTATATCATGTTTGCGTTATATTTAAACCTTTAAACCTTAATTGACACAATAAAAGGTCAAGCCGAAACCAGGCCTGCTGTGCTCGGTTTGCTGCTAGATGAAGCACCAGAACGGATGCCTTTATTAAGTGTGTAATAGAGCTTCTGAGTTGAATGAAGCAGCATTATTCACACGGACCTTATCTTCATTTCGACTCAGAACTGTGTATCTAGACTGTTAAAAGTCTGCGTGCCTATATGAGAGAATATGTCAGGCTTATAGTTGGCACTTACTCTATTTTTTCTTTCTGGATTTTGTCCTAAGAGAGTGTCAGACCTCAATATCACCCCATCCACATCATGCTCGCTTGGCTCCAGCAACCCTGCCTTCTGTCGCAGCAAGGGTCTATCTTTTCTAATGATTCATGCTTTTTTTCTACGCAGTACACAGAAACACTGTCAAGGAGGGTTCTCGCCCTTTCCCCTTTAATTTAATGAAGAAAAATAAATGGAAAAATGTCAACTTTAACCCATAGCTGGTCCTCTTTTCTTTTTTTTTCATGTTCACAAAAAATACTGCCTTATGTCTGTGTGGAAAAAATAAAAGATTTCTGTAAAAAGAAAATGAAAAATAACCAAAAGGCGTATTGTATTCAGCTTTTGCCTTCGTATGTATATAAACTCTATCATTCAGTTATTATTGTGTTTGAGCATTTTCTGTCCATTACAATGCACTATGAATCATACCATTCTTTGCTGTTATGAACTTACTGACAAAAGCTGACAACCTTAACTGCATTTTAAGATGCTAGCTTTTAAGATATTTAAAATATACAAAATCACATGCAAAATTGCTTTTCTAGCCTAGATTCCAGCCAAAATATCGAAAATATAGATTTTCTATATTCTACCATTTTCAGTGATATGACACTTGCATAGGACAAGTTTTATTAGGCACATGCCCAAAGACCATAAAAAAAACCCATTAAAAACGAATGGGAATACCACAAGAGCTTGATTGTAAAAACAAAAATAAACAAACAAAAAAAAAGTACAAGTGATTGTCTTGTTTTCAGAAAATACAAGTAAAAATTAAGTGACGACTTATTCTTTTTGAGACCAAAAATCTAGGCTAGAAAAGCATTTTTAGTGGAAAAGATATTTATGTATTCGTATGCTTATATAAGCATCATGTCATTAGCTTAGCTACATGGTTTTTGGAATCATGAGTCAGTGTTCCAAATGAGTCATATTATGATGTTCCATTTCAGTAAAGATGCCGCATTAAAATGTATCTGCTGTAAACAGCAGGGTAGCTCACTAAGTTTTGGATCAGAGCTAATGTTCCATAATTACTCAATGTGTCAGTTCATAAGACTCATATCTGTGTAAGCTGTATTGTTGTGGTGACATCCTCAGTGTTCAGCGGGAGCCTTCCTTCCTCTTCTATGCGTCTCTCCACACCAGACTGAAAGAAACCTGTTTGATACCGATGCCGCAACCCACAAAAAAGGACTACAGATGGCCCGTTGAGATATCTTGGTTTCCTCCTCCAGGTTTTTGTACAGACCCCCCAAGGACTGGATTTATTGCCGATTACACATCACCACTTAGGCCACCCAGCGGAGTTCCTGTTCTAGTTTACACTCCTCATTTTACGATATACAACTTGCATGCAGTATATATCAAGTAGCGACTAGAGCATGCAGAGTGGGAAAGATCCCATCGCTTTGGGGGGAATCACTGGAGAGGCCTACCATGCCAAGCCTGTGTTTGCTAAACACAGGCAATGAGAAGAATATGACCACTATTTAAATGTGCAAATTTCAGGGGAATTTTCCCCTGAGAAGATCTTACTTATGTGCTGAGCCTGGTCCAGAAATCACAGGAGCTGCATCCAGACTCACACGTTCAGAGAATGTGCTGTTCCATGAAGAATTAACTTCTCAGCAGTTAATGAAGTACGAGGTATGCAGGTGTGCAGTTTAAATACATTCCCAGACATGCTACATCCATGCCGCTACTGCAATTAACTACAATTCATGGATATATAAGAGAGATCTATCAATCATTGTATATAGAAGGATGGAACTCTTCATGGATGGATTACAAATAAATGGGTGGATAGAAAGAACAGTTTAAAAGTGAACCAGTTCTAAATTTTGTCCCACCCTGATTATGACGCAGTGAGCCTGTGCACCTCAGGAATGAGGGAGCTATGCCCTTTTTCATCACACTGCTACTCCTGGATAAGTAGAGCAGCCAATGATTGGCAACCATCTCGATCCCATAAAGCCCTATATCCAAACAAGAGTGGCCTGTAGAGCTCTCTTTCTGTTTAAAGTGCATGTATATATAGAAATACTTCTGCATATGTTTTTACAGAGAGGCACAGAGGATAAGAGGTCCGTGTGTGGGTGTGGAAACGATGTGGTTTCAACCGTAGTGGCCAATGGCACACTGATTGCAAAAAGCAAGGGGAGAGAGTGAAAAAAGAACAGCAAGCGCCTAAAATAAACTCCATGTCCATAGGATGGAGAGGCATGGAAAAACATCACTTGACTTCATGAAGGTCATAAAGAAAACAAGACCCGTCACTTACATGAATGCGGTGCATTGTCTGGGTTTTGTGGTGAGTTGCACTCAACAATTTGTCTGTCCTACTTGGAAATGGCATTATCATTAGCAAAGTTTGCTTTAGTGCACATAGAGTCGCGCTAACTACGTGACTGTGCATAGGAGAAGGTTATAAGAATGATATGTGACATGGTGAGAAAACTAGAGGACTATTTACCCGAGCAAAACTCACTGCCACAAGACTAAGGTGTCACTGTGCTTAATTTCTTAGTCCTAGAATATCAGAACAAATCACTTGCTCACCAAAAGGTTCCTCTGCAGTGAATGTGTGCCGTCAGACTGAAAGTCCGAACAGCTGATAAAAACATTACTAAAATCAAAAGGTAGTCCACATAATTCAAGTCCATCAGTTAAAGTCTTAAGCAAAAAGCTGCATGCTTGTAAGAAATAAATCCATCAGGAAGGCTGTTTTGGACTCTCATTCTGATGCAGAGGATTGCTTGGTGGTGCACTGCTAAATTTCACCAAATCTGGATTAAGAAACAAACTCTTAAATGGCCCGAGGGTGAGTACATTTTCATTACTTTTAAAGCAATTATGTCTTTTGTATCGTAAGTCTAATTACTTAGAAAAGTAACAGTGCACTTCTCCCCTTTCAAACGCTCGATTGGAGGTGTCATTCATTTTTGAAGCACAAACTGTGCCGGATGAGTTACGCCTTTAAAGTAAGGCTGGCAGTTTGTTGAAATCCCTAACCTTTAGTTTGATGCTTGCCTTAGCAAGCAGAACTAATGACAGATTGAACAGAGACTGTTCTTTTCTGCTGACACTAGTCTTTTTAGGGAAAACATATCAACAAATTACAGACAGACAGACCCGGGCTGGGATTTTACCTATACTGTAAATCAGTGTCTAGAAGTGGCTGAAAATTAACAGGCTCGTTGAGAGTTAAACAACTAATTACAAGGCCATTATTAAGTGTGCACTCACACGCGTACAGCGCAGTAGAAAGAACCAGACATGTAAGAGCCATTACAAGCCTTGACAGGTTTCTAGAGGACGATCTTACCTGGAGCTTCAAAAACAGCCTTGGATGAAACAGCAGCTCAAAAGAATGTCCCGATCGAACAGAACAATGTCAAAACGCGTTCTGGGAAACTGCTGAAATGACTTTATTTCACCGAATTGCACTCATGTTATATATGGGGAATGAATGGAGCAATTCTGAGAAGGGTTTTGGAACAGAGTCAGAGCTCGAGGACCGGAGCTGGGTTTGATTATGTACAGGATTGAGAGGGTCCTGGAATGTTTGTCAGATAAAAGCTGCATTTCGAACACATCACGCTTTTTAGCTTGTCGCTATCGTGGCCATTTTGACATGCTTACATTCTGCTTACATTTGATCTGCCGTGGCAGACGTGAGGGAGAGGGTTCCCTTGACAGCCACAGTGTCAGTCAGAGAGACGGGTTCTTAACCCGTACGAGATGAAACTTTAGAAGGTCCCTTATAATACCTTCATCCCTCAATGTTGTTACAACAATTGGGATGGGAAAAGGGCTCAGCAGATTGAGATGTTATCGATACTTTTGTCAGAATCTTTCACACTCGTTGCCAGCAGAAAGCTCCAGATGTCAGAGGTGGGCACACAGCGGTAGATCAGGCCCATATGTGCACCGTGACTCAGGAGTCGAGTCCCCGCCGCAGAATGTGTGTTCTGGAGAAATGGAGTTGGGCCTGACCCGCCGGCCCCTCCACGCTCGTTAAAGCAATATCTTCACATGTGGAAACCCGATACGGCTCTACTGCGTGTTTGTCCTCCATTGTCATCTACTGTTCGTTCAGTCGCTCCATATGTGTGCAGGACTGGGAGCGCAGAGCCAGAAGTATGATTGTGGTATTTATGCAGAGCAGCAGTCATCTCTGAGCAGCGTGAATCAGGTTACAGCGCTCTGTTATTCAAAACCGTGTTGTTAAATGATACTTTTTTGATTGCTTTTTTATAAACGTTGCATATTTTTGAGTAATGCTTATATATTATTTCATTTTATGAAGTTTGGGTTGATGCAAACGTGGCAACATGCTTAAACTGTTTTAAACAAATTTTACAGTTCTTTTATAATTATGTATTTAACCTAAACATTGTTGAATTAAAACAGCTTTTTAAAATGTAAAAACTCAACACAAAGATTTTAGGTAAAAACCAATATATATATATATATATATATATATAGTGAATGATTAATCGCATTCAAAATGAGTGTTTGTTTACATAAAATGTGTGTGTACTGTATGTGTGTATATATAATATTCAGACACACGTACAACATACATTTAGAAAATATTTACATGCATATATTTATATTCATATAAATTACATCATATATAAATATATTTAAAATGTTTCTTTAAAACATGTATGCATGTTATATATACATAATAAATATACACAGTACACACATATATATATATATTATGTAATTTATATGGGATGCAGTTACTCATTTGACAGCACTCTATACAGACAATAATTATTTTTTTTTTTTTAAATAGCCTTCTATTTACAATAACTGTTTTCTGTTTGAGTATGTTTTAATATTTAGTTTAGTACAGTAGTTGATTTCTGAAGGATCGTGTGACTCTGAAACTTGACTGATGATGTAAAAAATTCCCTTACAGCAATACATTTAAAAGATTTTACAATAGAAAAGAGTTATTTTAAAATGCAATAATATTTTACAATTTATACAAAAAAAAACGCAGCCTTGGTGAGCTCTGTCAACATTTAAAAAATTCTATAAAATAAAATTGTGTGTGGCATGTTTTCGAGAGGCTGTTTTGTTAGGTGTTTAATATAAAGTAAAACTTTGTATTTGAATATTTGAAAAGTCTTGAAAAGTTTTGAATAGGTTTCCAAAGTATACCCAGGCCTGCCACAATAAAGATCATCTCTCTTATAAAAACTAATTGCTACAACTTTATTGGCTGACTAATAGGAGCAGCGGTTGGGACACTAGTCCAAGTGTTCGTCAAATGGGAGCGCGCTGTTGGAGGACTGTGGTTTCTCTCCCTCCCCTGTTCCGAAGCTGGAGAGATGGGGAGGGCAGGCCCATGAGTAGGCAATGCACAAACTAGTCAAAACTCAGTCTTTCACCCCCCTGCCTGCGGACTGAAGCAGTCGCTAGAGTTTCTTCGTCGTGTTTTTAGTGCTTTCTGGAAGCACCAGGGTTTGGGGTTTAAACGCCCGAGCAGCCTCTGGAAAGAAAAGAGGGGGGAAGTTTGAAAAGGTTTCCTGCGCAAAAGGAGGATTTAATGCAAAAGTAACATTTTGAGCGAAAAAAAAAAAAGTTGTGAATTCATGAGCTCTGTGAGGTGGACTGATTGACTCCAGACTGCTTTTGTCTGCTTATTCCTCTAATAAGGAAGAAAAGACTTCTGTCGATCCTGTTGCGCACCGCAAGCGCAGCGCGTTTGTTTGCGCTCTTGTCAAACTATTGAATGTTTAATTGACACCTGTTGCGTGACGTCCTAATGCTCTGTACCCCGGTAAGTGTATCAGAATTGTACAAACTTTAACTCGACTGATTATCGCGGAACTTTTTTTTCGCAATGGACAGCGCCGGACTGTTTTGGAGTATGTTCTTGAGGTGAATGAAACACAGAAAGCCCCTGGAAACGCAAGTTAAATTGATCGGAGGTGGAATTGTTTCATATTTTCTGAGGTAACTCCTACTTTATATGCGCTTCAAATCGACCATCACGTAGAGCAGAAGACCAGGTTCAGCTGTCAAGACTTTTTGGAGACCTACAATCTGCAAACAAGTAAGTTGTAGTTACTATCGACCCTAAAAGTTGTATCGTTTGGAAAGAATGTTTGTTGATGTTGCTTCAAGCTTTTAGGTGAGGTGTATGCTTTCAGAAAAGTTTGCACCGGGCAGCGAAACACACAGGCTTCATATCCCCTCTTCATCTCGAGGTTCCTACACAAATATGTTTTTGCCCAAGGCACAGAGAAAGCGGAGTTGTAGCAGAAATGAGCTACTAAAAACTCTGTCATACATGTCCAGCACCTTCCTGAGGTGACAGTACAACTTGTAATGCTCGATGTTTTTTTTTTATTGTTTTTTTTAAACGAGTTTACATCACATTATTTGGGGGTAACGTTAAAACTGTATAATTTCACGTCTGGGTTATTATTTGATTTGCGTTCACGTTGACGGATATTGAATGACAAACGTAGTATCTTCTGAATTAACAGGTTCTCTTGTTTCACATCCACAAAAGCTTTCCCCTACATGTTTTACAAAACAAATTAAAATATTGACCATATAATGGGAGGTTGTAACATTTTGCAATGTAGGCTACTGGCCCCGCAAAGACTGCAAAACTTGGACAGTGTATAGGCCTGCGTTTGACACAGCGGAGAAACAGACTAACATTCACACAGTACTTCTACATTTGCTGTCACGCAGTTTTACTTGCAATATGTTTGCTGTTTGCATAGATTTTGGATAAAACTAGCATAGGAGTGATATCATTTTGGTATTATGTTGAGCAAGTAAATTACCACAATATTCGTTCACATAATGTGCATATTTACATGTGTTGCAACCCTCCGCACTCTTGTTATGGTACTTGACATTCTTTTAAAGATACATTGTATATTTATAAAGTAGCATAATTAAATACGAGGCAGGTAAATTTGGAAATCTCTGCGTTACAGATGTTTTAATGTTCTACTGCTAGAGTCTTATTTACCCACTTGGATTCTTTAGTAATTGTTGACATAAAGAACACTCATATCCTGGTAATGTTTAAATGGTCCAAGACTATTTAAAACAGTTAATTTTACACTGGGATAGCCTAGGCCTACTATAATAATCTGAATCACCTACCGTCTTTCCTCTCAATGGATGTGGGGCACATCTTTCAAACTGAGGTCAATTGTTTGAAATGATTTTATCGGGATCGTGCCGGGATTTTCTTGTAATGTGTTGAAGCCGAGAAAATGATCGACAGTTTCTAACTTTTGCAACTGTAGCTTTTAAATAAGCCATCTGTAGCCTGTCAATGAAAAAGTTTCCTCATTTAAGAAGCGCCAGGGTCCAAATTATGGGAAGCCAGACTTGAACCTCGACGCCAGGATTTAAAAGAGTCTATTCTTTTACACATAGCTGATAATATTTATATGTGTGTGCGTGCTCCAACAGCGTTTTCAAACGTTTCAGTAACCTCAGAAATTAGATTACAAATTGGTCACGCGGTGCCAAGTGTGTAGCCTACGCTCGCGAGCGGAAGTCATGTTCGCCTTCAGCAGGTAACCATAGCAACAGTGTGCTGCTTGAACGCTTGACATTATAATCAATATATCAGCAAACATTTATATTTTCATTATTTATTTAGTTTTTGTGTAAAACGTCGTTAAAGTAGTTTTCTAACTGGCAAAATAATGGCTGTGCGCTTTTTTCTTCAGAAAGCTGCATCTTTTGCTACATCTGCAAATGCATCTGCATCTCATAGTTTTTTTTTTTAATCTAAATACATTTCATGCAAAGTGTCCAAGGCGTTTGCATAATGTGAAGACCTTGTTTGAGCTTTTGCGCATGTAATATTTCAGTAAGTTTGCTTTTACAATACTTTAACACAAAATCTTTTTTGAGTCTTGGGGCAAAAGTACAAGCATTTTTTTTTTTTTTTTGCAATAGCAATCAGTGACTTTTCTGATGTATTTTTCAGGGTCAGCACACTTTTTACATAAACTGTTCAGTGCTTCTGTTTTGTTTCATTATTATGAATATTTCTTGTTTTGCTTCCTCAGCAGTATTTAAGTTTCTGTGTGTTTGTTTAACGTAAAGCTGCCTTTCCAGTGCCTCTGGAACGATAAGAAGATTCTTGTCTGCTCGGCCAAAATAGTTTCTAACCGCAAAAATATAAACAGGTGTCGTTTAACCAAACACGTGAAGATTTAGATGTACTCAGAGGCTCTCTTTTATCAGCTCGAACTGAGGAACAGACAGTGGGAAGCAATATCTCCTGTTGTGTGTATAAACGCTGGCTGCGGGTTTCATTCCCCTATGTCGGCCATATAATTCATTCAATTGTACCTTTTATCCCAGCCAGAGACTGTATTTGTGCAGGTTTAATTGATATGCGGGCCTTGTGTCAAACATATTGGCCAGATGTGCTTTGTGTAAGTCCTTATCAATACTTTACAGTAAAATAAACCTTGTTTTCACACACATAATTTATTCACTTTTAGGACTTCTTTGAGGTTAAGAGGGTCCACAGAGCCCTGCACTTTAATTTGGCGAACCGTTTCCTTTTGAAATCGTGATACTCCCTCTTTGAACGGGACGATCCGGGTAAGAGCAAACAGGCATCCATGTTGAACTTGATTATTCCCATTTGTTCTGCGGCAACGCAGTGATTTGAATCAGCATGAATCTGAAAATGTGTTATCCATGGTAAATATCTAGAGGATGTATATGAAAGTGTGTTTGTTGAGGTTTTCCTTTTGTTAATTAGTTTTAAAAGAGTTTGTGGCCGTTTTCTTTGATCACACAGCCTAAAGCCTGGTTTTTGAAGGGGAAGGGGGTCGGATATCTGATCAAGAGCTTGCTGTTTAGCTTTCAGATGTTTTTTAGCCTCGATCCTACCTCAGCCCAGGGTTTTCCCCTTTTCTCCTTTATATGTGTCTATCTGTTTTTCTGTGGTATTTGGAATGTGACGGGGGCTGGGTTGATTAAGACATTGATTCATTTAATGAAATGTTTGAGTTCTGGGGCGGAATGAGAAGCTGCAGACACCAGCCGTGTTTCTGTGGCCAAAGCTCTGGGAAACCTCTCAAAAGCTGATTCAGAGAGATAAAACCGTCAACAGCCCACCTGCACAAGCCAACCTGCCTCTCTTGCCTGAGCACGCGCTTCACACACACACATATGTACATCCCCTATCATCCGCAGCACACACTCTTTGGCTCTTGGTCTGTTTTTCTCTTTCTCTCTCACTTACCTTTCTTTTTCTCCCTCTCAGGAAAATGCACAGAGACAATCAAAATCCGAATGTATCCTTTCCTTGAAACACAGCAATATGAAATGATCTGTCAGGCTGTACTTTTGCCGTTTCTGAACTCTGTGATTCAGATTCCTCTCAAACCTGTGATAATACCAGGCCCTGGGGTCCATTGAGAATTTGGGTCTCTTTCTTTTAAGTGCCACCCCCTGCTCACATGCACTTGTGTTGGCCCCTGACTCTATCATGTAAGTTGTTCTGTCAGTGATTTAGGGACTGATAAAAGTGCCCACAGCTTGGCCCCAGCTTGATGTGTCTGGCATTGATGTGTGCATAGGACCCTTTCATCTACATGCTAGGAAAAAGATGGTGTGGTGACGTTGATCCTCAAGATCAAATGCAATGGCGGAGCTAATGTTTTGTGGATGAATTTAATTATATGCACAAATCAAATAGATGCAATAGGCCACAAAATTTGACACATTTGTTTAACTTAATCTATTTATATATGCATACAAACATAATCATTTATATATTACATTTTCTGATATTACATTTATTTGTATATATTATAAACTTTAAATTTTTATTTAGATTTGACGCCGCTTTTTACAAATATTTGCATTTACGTTTATTACATTCGTCTTCATGTATTTAGATATTTATTATATTATATTTCATATATTAAACATTTTTATAATTTTACATTTATTTTCTTCAAAAAAAAATCACAATATTCTAAATAGGTTTAATAGTCCAAAGTGATTTGACATATTTAACACACATAGCTAAAGCTTATATATATATATATATATATATATATATATATATATAATGACACTTTCTATCATTTTTATTTTTAGCATAGCTGTTATTAATAAACAACTACACAAGGGGTGGAGGAGGATGTCTGAAATGGCAATTCTGCAAAGTTCATGCAGATGGTTGACTATAGGTCAGGCGTCATGTGAATTTGAGCTTATGGGATCATCGTTTTCTCCCTCTCCCAGACTTATAATGCAGCGTAAACTAAAATCTGGACAACTATTTAACAGTTCTGCATTGCACTGCACATAGAGATTACGGGCTCCTGACTGGAGCTGTTTTCTAACTTGTAATCATGTCAGAGACTGTGTTATTTGTTCAGATGCTCCCAAGAAGCTCCGACACCAGGTGTGCACTCATGCCACTGTTTCAACACCGTCTTGGAAAATAGGAGCCTATGTTCATTGATTACAGAGATCCAGACTGTGAAATGCTAGTGTTTGGCCTCCTGCCTTTCATCCGCTGAAGGGCACAGCATATCGACATCATGTCTGAGTGAGAACGGACCTGTCTGTCCGTGTTTATCTTCGACACCTGTGCCGTGCGTCAGCATCTATCTCTCACACACACACAAGCGTATTGACGTCCTGTCTGGACACAGAGACAGTGATCAGCAGAAGTGCTGTGCATCTTAAACACATCATGACTAATGCTGAAATAACAGTGCTGTGTTTGTTGATTCGGATTTAGCATGACGTCTATCGAGTGCCAAAAAACAGCTGTCATAAGCAGTGTCACCGTTTGCCGTGATAGTTGAAGGTGCAGTATGTAAGATTGAAAGCTAGCGGCTGAAATGGGTAGTGCAAAAATGAAGGCATTCCACCCTGGAACACATATTTCAGAGTAAAATCACTGGCTGCAGCATTATTTTTCAAAGAAAAAGCTATGTAAGCATCACATGTTTCCTAAATGTCTACAAACAGGTCACCTTAGCACGTGTAATCCAAAATATACGCAAAGAATGAATTATTTTATTTTATTTTATTATTACAATACATTTCTTACATACGGTTCCTTTAAAGCTTGTGATAGCTTACTATCACGTTAAGTATGTACCACAAAACTGTGCGCAGTTTATAGACCGTGCTTGATTATAGTTCTTGTTTATTTCTACTTTTTATATAAAAGCAAGCTCTGACCGTATCCGTAAAACAGTAGCTGTGATGTTACCGGCTGAATAAAACATACATGATGTTTCTCCCCACCAGGATGTATTGTCAGTGCACCATGGCGTCGACCCAGTGTAAACACAGCTGTATGTGACACTTCTGGCCAGCTGTTAATTTGTGAGTGTGTGTTCACCTCTGGGTGTTGCGAGAAGATTCCCCGTCGGCTATTTAGCAGAATTCAGGGATATTCCCGCACATTAATCAACAATGCAAACGACTCGCTGCTTATTTAAGATTTAGAGTGTTTTTCAGAGGAGAAGATAGATTTTACAGATATAGACTGCTGTTGTGTGTGTGTGTGTGTGTGTGTGTGTATACTGTATGTGTGTGTTTAACCACTTTAAGGCCTGTGGAGTCCTGCTTGAGATTTGGAAGTGCTGTAATAGATAAAAGCCATGCGTGTGAATCTCTCCCCCTCACTGTTAGATAATGATGTGCAAAATTGGTTGTCTTGATGGTGAGTCTTTGAGTGTGGCTTGGGCAGGAGGAAGGGTTTGAAGCGCAGCAGGGTTTCTGGAAGTTGTTGAAGGGTGCAGAAGTGGATGATGTGCCTCTTTTCTCCTGGTTTTATGCCCTAATTGAGCTCTGCTATGGCTCTGGGCCTGGCTCAGCAGTGTTTACAAAGTCTCTTCTGTAAGCTGGATATTAGCAGACTACGTGTTTGCGTGTTTGTATGTGTGTTTGTGTATTCACATGTACATATTTACAAGGGATGTGCACCGGAGTGCTTGGAAGCGACGGCAGTGATGGATCGTGAAAACCCTTTTATTTGCGTAGTATTTGTGTCTTGTTTTCCAGTACAAATATCTAAACATTCTTAAATATATTTACTTGAAATATTTATTTATTAAGTCTAGTTTTCAGAGAAATATATCTAGATTAAGTGAGGTTGATGTTTGAAACATACAAATGAGCTTTTCAGTTATAACAGATATTTTTGTCTCTCTCTCTTTTTTGCCGTTTTGGATGGTGACTTGATGTATGCAATAACGTATTACTTCTATTTTATAAACAATTGTATTATATGTGCATTTGAAATTCATTTTATTGTTTCAATCATCATTTTTAAATTTCCATGTTTAACTGAATTATAGACATGCTCCTTTAAAAAGATTTATTAGGAAGTAATTGTATGTTTTGTTTTTGCATTACAAATATAAAAAAGTGTAACATCTAAGAATTTGATTGTGAAATTCATGTTCATGCCTCAAGACACTGAATGCAGTGGCCAAAGATGTCCATCTGCAAGCTGACCTCTTTTTAACTTCCACTAGTACTGGTTAATCTAGTTAAGAAGTCTGGTGATGTTACCAGCACACCAGCATACTCTGCTGGTAAGCAACATCCAAAACATGCTGGTCTTCTAAGCAGGGTTTGATCCATCTGTCTACTTGTCTATACTAGTCTTATATCATTAATGCTGTTGCATGAATGCATTGAGTCACACTTTTCATACTTAACTTATTATTTTCCCCCGATTTAAGGGAAAACTACAACATTTTAGTTAGAAAATGTTGGTCTACAGCTGCACGTAACTGTAGATCTAAACCAAAAAGTTGTTCTCCTTGCTCTATGACTTCAGGCTCCATTTCATCATATGCCATTGTTTCTGTGAATACTGTTGGAGAGATTCAGGTGTATATGCATTTATGAATGTTGCTGTAGAGCAAATGAGTATTATGCATTATGCATTTGTCTTTTTTTCTACAGCGATGTGTTGCAATTCGGAGGCTTCTGACAGGGGCAGCACTAAAGAGCTGCCGGGGGATTTGGGTGAGAGCGGGCGGTTCTGCTCTGCACATTTGAACACATTGAGTGAGGAATAGGGTTTAAGGAGTGAGCTAAGGAGATTGCGAGGGCACTAGCAGAGCGCCGGTAATAGACTGGTATAATAGCTGTGTAAATCCTGCTTGAGCCTAGACACACACACACACACTCTCACATATGGCCACGCTTTCTCTAAAACACTCTCATTTTCTCCTCTCACATGTTTTCTTGTTCTTGCACCAATTGAAACACAATTTCCCCACAGTTTAGCTTCACACACATACACTCGCTAGACGAGAGACTGACCTTGCTGCCCCGGCCCTCACAGCAGCCTTAATTGGTGTCATTAAGAGCTCTGAAAGCCGGGAGATAATTGGCCGGGCCCACTTGAGCAAACAGGACTTCAATGGAGTCATTTAACAGCGTGATAGGGTGAGGGACTGGGGAGTCCTGGGAAGAGGGCTGACAGCGAGAGAGGGGGAAATGGGGTGTTTGGGTTAAAAAAGGGTTTCTCTTAAACAAGATTTCTGGGGGCAGATGGTGGGAGTTCACCTAATGGAGCGCTTTGACCTAGTAACACTGAAACACAATGTGCTGTTATTGTTCCAAATTTGCCTGCTCTCTAAAAAGTCGCTAGTTGGTTTTATAGATTCGGAGACATAACAAATGATTAGATTAGTGCGTTCTTACTTATTGTGCATATACATGTTTTTACATTGTACTTACACTTGTACATGTAATTACATTTGTAATTAGTTTCTTTAAGTAAGGGATAATATACAGCTATCGCAGAATTCGCGTCGGGCTGCTAGCCTGCTAGCCGTATATTATCCCGCTTATTACACGGCTTCTTGCCCCAAAAGTAAATAATAAAACAATAAATAAATAATAAAACACAATCCTATATTCTATCCACTGCTGAAATCCACTGCTTTTTTCGTACATGTTGAAGTCAAGTTAACTCGTGGTTAAGCATTTTTAGGCCACAGGATGGCGCCAAACTATCAGCGACGGCGGAGTGATATAATTGCGTGTTAAGCCCGTGTTATTAGTTTTACCGGTTGTTACCTGGGAATAACAAAACCTTGGAGTGTGGTGACTGACCAATCAGAATGGAGTATTCCATGAAGCTGTGTAGTAATTACATTTATAATTACACTGTTGACCCGTCCCTTACACCTTAGCTCACACTTAAACCTACCCAGACCACCAGACCTGACCCTTTTACAGCCTTAATAGCAGCAAAACACAAAATGACCACAATAAGTACATTGTACTTATTTTGTGATGCGAGTACATAGTAGTTAAGGCCACTACTAGAGCTACCAACAGTTCTTAAAAGAACCAAGTGTAAAGAACATCTTACTAATCTAGGAATCTTTTTCCACTCTAATGAACTCTTCATGGAAGTGTAGAAACCTCTATTTTTAGTGTATGTTAATGAATCTTACCTCAAAACATGCAGCTTCTGTGTTTTTACTTTTGTGGGTGATCGAATCAATTGCAATTTCATGCAGTTGTGTGTTTAGTATTTAAATTTAAATATGATGTAAATGCAAGCTCTGTTTTCTCATTGCTGGCAATCCAAGTATAAATAAAGGGTGAATGAAATGGTGTCTAAGACTAAACGAGCAATAGAACTTGTGGTTTTGTTTGCTGAAAATCAGAACCAGAGCCTGAATGGCCTTTATAAAGTGAAAAGAGACCTGCTTTTGCCCATGTCCTTGGTTGTGTGGAGACATGGTGGGCTCTGCGAGGGGCATCAGGATGTTTGGAGGGACTCGGAGCAGCAGTAGGTCTTTTGTTGGATCCATTTAAGAGCAAGGTTTCCCCCTCCGCTGCCACAACATTGTGGCTTTTATTAGAGTCCCCTTACACACTCAGGAAGTTCAGGTTTTGTGAAACCTTTGCTTTCCGTCTATCTCCCTTAACATGCAGATGATTTTCTCCTTCATTCTTTCCCCCCTCAAAGCATCTTTCTTTTTGTTCCTTTTTTTAAATTGCACTTTTTTCAGCTTTTACGTGTCTTGCTATTTTCTGCTCTCTCACAACATCCCTTTGAACACCCTTTCACATCCCTTTCACAAGCCTTTGCCTTAGGTGCATTTCACGACTGATTTCACCTCATTGTGAGCTAGTTTACAGAAACACGCCGACTTCAACACGTTAAAACGGACGAACGGGATCTGAGGTACCAATAATCTGCTGTGCAGCATTTGTGAGCAATTTGGCATTTTGCATCATCACTTTCCCTTAATTCCTACCACGTCTCCTCCACCACCGACTCACTATCTTGGTCGGATGATGAAAAGATGGATTCTAACCCGCCATTAATGAGGATTAGCGGGGCGGGGAATGTTTGTCAGAGAGCCAAGCAGATCAAAGATGCTGTTCAGCGGACCGTGAACTCCTCCAAACCCGTGATACCAAGAGTATGTGGTCGTGTACACGAGCAAAACAAACAAGCAAGCAGCAACACCCCTGGACAAAGCACCGGGTGTCGTGGCTCGTCTGTAATGCTAGCGAGGCACATCTTTACCGTCTGACCCCAAATGACACAGCAGGGGCCCGCCGTGTGTGTCCCGGGCCGGACGGCTGTGTTGATCTATTGTAAATCACGCCTCTTTCAGCCAGCCAACCCAAACATGGCCCCGGTGAATGGGACTCGTTGGACTGCTGGTGTGGTCCTCCGTTTATTTGCCTCCGCATCCATGGAGGCTCTTTTAAAGAGGCATTTAGAGCGTGCAGAGGCCTCGAGACGACATTTAAAGCAGACGTGGCGGAAGGGCCGAGGCGCAGGAGACACAACAGGTGCTGCATTGTGCATCTGTGTGTGTATCCGAGCGTGTTGGTCTGAATGGTAACCGTAAGTTAAGGCTCCCTCGGTGGTGTTCTGCATTCCGGGAGTGCTGTGATTATCACCCTCATTGTTATTACAACGCAAACAGACAGATGTTTAGATAGATGGAAATTGACTTGCAGTTAGTAAGTCAGGAGAAATAATTATTAATGGCTGACACGTATGGGTTTTGGATGATGATTGATGTAATGCACTGTACGATGTGTAACATATTTTGTTTAAATTGCATGAAATATTAAAATTTTAAGACTATTCATATATTATTATTTAATATAATATGCATCATAGTGTTTGTGTAATAATATAAAGAATCTTTTCTTTTTTAAAATTTTTAATTAACATTTTATTTTGATTATTTATTATAATATAGGCATTTTTTATATACACTATATTGTTTAAAAGTTGGGGTCGGTACGATTTTTAAAAGTTTTTAAAACAAGTCTATTATGCTCACTAAGGCTGCATTTATTTGATCAAAAATACAGTAAAAAAAAAATATATATATATATTTAAATATATAATATGTATAATATATATATGTATGTATATATATATATATATATATATATATATATATATATACATATATATAATATAAGTGTAATATATTCCTGTGTGATAAAGTTGAATTTTGAATGCTTTGTAACATTTTTAAAATGTCTTTACTGTAACGTTTGATTACTGATTAATTTAATGCATCCTTGCTGAATAAAAGTGTTAATTCCCTTCAGAGAGAGAAAAAAATTAGCTTTTGTGTGTATATAACCCGCATATAAAATGTTAAAGCAAAATTATTATTATTTGATAAGAAAAAATGTTCATTATTCATCGTCAAAGCTGTCAGTAGGGCACAGTTATTGACCAAAGAAAATGACTGAACATAATTGATGATTTAGAGCGGACAGTTAAAAATGGTGAGGGAACTGCACAGACTGTAAGATGCCTCAGACAGACATTTTTGAGAGACAGTTGGTGTAGGCAGACAGCCGGGCACACGGATAGACGGGCAGAGCCGTGATGTGAGGGGTGAAGCTTGTGGGAGCGCATAGAGTATAAGTGCCCTGCAGGCTTTTCTGCCAGCGTGACGGCTTTCGGCTGCAGCTCTATGCCCTGAGGTCCTCTTGTTCAGCGGTGAGATGGAGCAGCGTGTGTGTGTGTGTGTGTGAGAGAGAGAGAGATACACACACAGCGGTGTGCAGTGCCTTCCAGTTATAGCTTGGTGTTTGTCAGAGCCAGATTTGTGTGTATATGGGTGATAGAAGAAAAAGTTGGCAAAGTTTTTGAATGTGTCAGTGCATTTGCTATTGTTGATGTGACATGGCAGTTTGTGTCTCCATATATGAGGGTGTTTGTGTGCTTTCCCTCTTCCCAGAGAGAAAAAATGAGCGAATGATGGCGTTAGAGGGAGGGATGGAGAGGAAAATGGACACAAGTCATATCTGGTGGGAAATATCGCCTCTCTATGGCAGCTTAATGTCACTGCGCTCCCGTCTGTGGGAAAGTGGACAGAGAATTGATTTCTGAAAGCTGGAATGCATGAGAAGCAGCACAGAGCGAATGTGTAACACATTCTCTTTCTCTCTGTGCTCGAGCCAAGATGTCAGACAAAAGATGAAATTATTAAGAAGATGAAAAGCAGTATTGATCCAAGGGTTTTTCCTCTTTGTCACCTTGTCCCATAGATCTTTGCTCAGATCACGCTCTGTATCATTGTTTAGGTGAAGGATGGAGGGACGATGGAAATGAGCAGAGGAAGTGTAAGCTCTTTTATTGATCCCGAGCATGAAGGGCTTTAACACCCAGAATGGCTCTTGACTTGAGAGCGAAATCCTTCAGATTCAGCATTTCTGCACATTTACTGCTGTTTTAAATCAAATCTAAATGTAACAGTGTCAGTTGTTGCCTGTAAATATAGCATGTGCTTGGGTTTGATGGCATCCTTGCCTAATTTTAGATGCTTAATTTAGAGATTACAATGTGATTTATCTGTGCTGACATCGTAAGTGGCTTTTATCTGGTCTCCCAGCATAGCCACGCTGGTTTAACAAATCTATCTTGCTGGTTTTTAGAAGGGTTTTGGCCACTTATCAGCTCATCAGACTGGGAAACCAGCTGGACAAACATCTTAACCAGGTGTGTTGACAGGCTATACCAGTATAAACCATCTAATACCATCAAGCCTTGGCAGGTATAAGCTGTTTTTCAGGTGTATTCTTTGCTTTGCGTCTGTCTGCGTTCCTTTTATCCCCCACAAAAATGCTAAATCACTCTCATCTCTTTCACTCTCTCTATCTCCTCATTCAGCATCGTGAGGATAGAGATGCTGCTGCCAGTCATCCGAGCGGAGGAGCGTTTCACATCAGGGTGATAACTCACTGTCAAGGGTATTGATTTTGGGATCTCTCAGGACGGAGGGCCTTGAATTGTTTCTGATAGTCGTTACTGTCAAGACGGATACCTTGAGCAAGATTAATTCCGCTGTCGTCGTCTTTTCTGTTATCAGAGTTTATAAAATGATCACTTGCTGGCAGATGTTCTGATATAAGGACAATGGCTTGCGCTTAAGAGTCGTTCCTGCAGCTGCAGACAGAGGGCGCTCTCTACTTTAGAGAAAACATGGGGGAGGATTTGGGGAAGACAGATACAGAGGCAAAGATCTGCCCGCAGAGGAAACCGAGAGAAAGCAGGCAGAGAAGAAATGCACTGAGAGAGTTGTCTTAAAAATCATTTCTGATTTTATGCAGAAGTAAGAGAGAGCGCACTATGATAAAGAACAGACAGGTGATATTCAGTACAGCTCGTTTTTTGTTATATTGCTTAAGTATTAAGATGAATGCATAATCTATAATCTCAAAATGGTCAAAATATTGGCCAAATAGCAGTCAGTATATCTGTCTCTATCCTGCTCCTGACCCCCCATCAGCCTCTCTTTCTTTCTTCCACACTTTCCCCGCTGTAATTTATAGCGTGTTAGAGAGGCAGATCATGCACCGAGAGCTCAGGCAGCATGTGTGCATAGGGATTTTTGCAGTTTAGTTAATAGTACATATCATATCTGGATTTCACACCAGCGCTCCCCAGGGATCCGGCTACACTGGCTGCAATTAGACTGACAGTGGGCAGGCAGGCAGGGCTCCCAGCAGAGCCTCTGAGGACCGCTAATCAGCCCTGAGAGCACACTGCGGGACGGAGGGGGTCAGACCTAAAGAAGGACAGATAGAGTGTTCGTTTTAAACCAGCTCAAGTTGTCCTGACCGAGGATGAAGATAACTCAAGGCAGAAAATCCAAGTGATCAATAGAATTGGACCTTCTTCTGACTTAAATAGAATTATTATACATAATTATGTTTTGGAGAAAAAATGTTATGTATATATTTATGTATATTTGTTTTGTATTTTCATTTAATTTATATTTTAAAAGCCATATAGATTTTTTAAAAGTAGAATATTACATATATTTTATTCAATGATTCTTAATTAGTCTTCTATTTAAAAATATTAATACAAAATACTTAATACATTATATGGATATGTCTGTGATTATTTATATATATATATATATATATATATATATGTATATATATATATATGTATATGTTTTGCTTTTTATTATTAAAATAGTAAAGTAAAGTTATTTTTAAATCAATTAGTTTTATTATTAATATTTGAATTTTTTATTTTTTTTGCTAAATCTGAAATGTAGTGTGTAAATGTGTACAATATGAAATTTTATAAAATTTGTAAATTTATAATATTATAAATGAAGAAATGTTTCGCTCTGTGTTCTCTTATTTCTTATGTAGTTATGTAATGTAAAGAAATATACCAAATTAATGTAGATTTGCGTATTTGATAAGACAACAGGATTATGTACCGTCAGAGAGTCATTATCAGAAAATAAATGGGTTAACCCTAATATTTTCCTTTGCATGGCTGTTTACTCCTATGAAGCAGCGATTCAGAAAATGAAGACTGAAATTCAAAGCAGGAAGGACAACTTCGAACTGATAGGTCTGGGAATTCAAATTATGTAAGTGGCCATCGGAAGGGATTTGAGCCAAGCTCAGGAACGGCCAAAGAGGATTCATAGCATCTCAGAAACATTGGAGAGGGAATCCAGGGATGAAAAGATTTGAAAGGATTTGAGGAAATATTGGGTCTTTTTTTATCTGCAGTGATTATTTGGTAGAGCGGTTATGTTTACCGTGGGGATTTGTGGCAGCGAGCATGCGTCATAGATGTTTTCTGTAAAAAGCATGTATAATGCATGAGTGCTGATGGACTCCTATAGTGGTATAGATGCTGCTTGTGGTCTCTCTCTCTCCCATGTGCTTGGAGCTGGGCTTTCGAGAGGCAGTCTAAAACTCTTCAGCGTTTCCTGTGTCCGTCATGGCCCATGTCCGTCCTTCAGTACCACACGGCTCAAAACACACACAGCCCTCCAGGCTCTCTCTCTGTATGACTTCCCTTTCCCATTTTACCTCTCCACACTCCACATTCCTGTACGCACCACTGTGATCAATCAGTATCTGTGCCCAGCTGTCTGCTCTCTAGTTCTGCATGGCTACAGACGACACTCGTGTTCTTGGTTCGGGCCCAAACACCAATTTGGGCCGTTCCATTAGTAGCATGTGAAGGGGGTTGTTCTCTGCGTGTGGGCATTTACCAGATGCTGCTGCCGCTGTGAGAGACGATCATCAATCTGGGTTCAGCTGGCAATGGATCTCCCCCTATTGCGGCCCACATTTGCAGAAAAACACACACTTGCCTCTGGTGGATCTTTCAAACAATTAAAAAATTCACAGATAAGAAGGAAATCATGCTTCATTCTGTTTTGGATAGCTGAAACTGTATCTACCATGTTCACCATAGTGCAAATCAGTTGGTATTTCAAGGGTTTAGGGTCAGTAAGGCTTTAACAGTTGAATACTTTTATTCAGCAAGGATGCATTAAATTGAAATTGAATTAAAGCGCTGTTTATTTGAACTTTCTATTTATCAAAGAATCATAGGTTTCCACAAAAAAAATCAGCATATTAAAATGATTTCTGAAGGATTATGTGACACTGAAGACTGGAGTAAGGATGTTGAAAATTAAGCTGTTATCACAGGAATTAATTACATTTTAAAATATATTGAAATAGAAAACAATGATTTCAAATTGAAATAATGTAATAAAATGTTTTTATTGTATTTAAAAAAAAAGTCAACAATATAAAAATAAATCTTAACAAAAACTGTGATTGTTCAGTGCCATCAAAAACAGCTAAAAGACTGTGAAAGCTTTTTTTAACCTTATTTTTCTCATGACAAATTTGTTGTTTGATATATTGGAGCAGGGTTATGGACAGATGAGATTTCATTGTGGGCAGGGGATCCCAGTGTGAAACCAAAAATGTAGTTGCTATTTTAACTGGTTTGTTCAAAATATTAATATTAACATATGCAAGATATATTACTGCATGTTACACAGTTTGATGATCCCATAATAATTTATGAATTCATTCCTGTAGCTCAAACAACCTGCTGTCTTCGGACTTGCATAAAGCTAAAGTCTACCTTGTATGTAGTGTAAGTTGCTATAAAAGTGCCTGCCTAATGCAGAAATGTAAATTTACTGCTGACATTTTGGTGAAAACGGTGCTTACCAGTATTGCACAGTGGCAATAACTTCCTTTCTTTCAGTCTGTCTTTCTCTCTCTCTCTCTCTATCTGTCGGCCTTCAAACTGTCTTTTGCCCACCTAAGCGGCGCAGTATCGCCCGTTGTGGGGTTGAGGGAGGGTGTGAGTGAGCGAGCGAGCCAGCTCTGGGTGGCTGCCAGGTCTAGATCTGTGGAGGCTGGAGCAGAGGGGAGGGCAGGTGGAGAGGAGCCAGCCTCCCCAAGCAAGAGAGGTCAGAACTGGGCAGCCATCTCCCGGGAGCTGCGGGAGAGAGAGCCGAGCCTGTTGTGGAGGAGGAAGAGGCAGGCAGTGGAGCACAACGCTGCAGAGAAGAGTAACAAACACCCTGACACTCAACACACACAGAGAGAGAGAGAGAGACCGTTTGTGTGCTACTCTGAGAGAAAGAAGCACTTGAAATATCAGCGGTAGTGCTGTATGAAAGATTTTGAAGAATTTGAGAATTTGTGATTGTGTAATGGTGCTAAGACCTTGAGAATGTACTGAAGCCGGAATAAGTGTGTGTGTTGGAAACGGAGAGCGCCTGAAGGTCTGTGAAAGGGGGCTGCTGAGTGCAGTTGCTATTGGAACAGGCCGTCCACACACTCTAATCTGACTCTGCTGGAGGGCGAGAAGACGCGAGTGTGGCGAGAACGATGCGAAGGAAGTTGAGATGATGAGAGAGATGGTGAGAAATGCTGTATGGAAATTCAGGGGTGTAAGAATGACCTGAAATGTGTAGAGGGAAACATTCTAAACCTAATCAGCCTGGCTCATGAATATTAATGAGGGGACATCACAGTCGCCCAGCAGTGCTACCTTATTTGGTGAGGTAGGTGAGGGTACACTAGGCATATAGAATTATTGCATGTTTGTTTCAGCCATGTTGGCAACATCTAGTGGGGAAAAAGGTCCATTGTCTGTTGTCAAAAGTGTACCGACGTATAAAGTACTGCTTGCACGGAAGTCATTTTAAAACCAAAATTGTGTGGGTAACTTTTTTTGCCCTTGTGCGAAACTCCTAAGCATGGATTCCTATAGATATTGGTTAACAAGTTCCACCAAGCAGTAAGTGTGGCTATTTCTTTAAAATGTTGTTTACTGTGTCAAACGAATATTTTTACACTGCATATGAACTAAATAATTCTTTAAATGCAAAAATTATTTACTTAAAAGTCGACAGAATGGGATCACAAGTACAATTTGCAACTACATGCAAAGAAGTTGGCGCGTTTACGATATACGAATAGATTTTTAATAAATATTCTTTCACTGTAAAACTATTTGTTACTCAAAATAAAATACAAATTAAATTAAGATTAAAAATATTTGTATAAGTTGCCAAGGTAACATTTGTCATCTTTACTTCATTTATCTTGATGTACTAAATTGATTAAAACTAAAGCTGAAATAAATTATTTATGAAAAAAATATAAATATATAATTTTTAAATTTTTTACAAAATTACTTTAGATAAATAAACATAATAATAATTCAAAATGTATCAAAATTGTTTGTATCGCAATGATACTACAATAACCCTGCTTTGGAGGTCTCATATGGCTCTGCAGTTGCTGTCATTTTTATTTGTATCTTAAAGAGGGAGTTTAATCTGAAACTTCTCGAATTCTCGTAACTACTCGATATCTGCATGTGGTCTGATATACTGTATCTGCGTCTTTCTTTGTGTGAACAAACAGACGGCCGGGAGGCAGTTGGACATACACGCATCTGTTGTCTGTCGTCAGGCAGAACTCTGCAGCGTCTCTCCTTCTGTTTCAGCAGTCAGTGTACTTTCATTTATGTAATTTGTTTGTTGTGTTAGACATCACTAAAAGGAAAGAAAATGGATCTAGTGCTGCTTAGTTGTTTTTGGTCTTCAATTTTTGCAGTTTTTTCGAGACAAACTCAAGTCAGAAACATATTCTGTATATGTTCACCTACAGTCAAATAGTTTTTTAGGCACTGATTTAGTAAATTTGCGTTTGAGCTGGCTCCAGTCTAATATACAGTAGGTACGGAAAGTATTCAGACCCCCTTACATGTTTCAGTCTTTGTAATATTTTAGCCATTTGCTAAAATCGTTTAAGTTCATTTTCCTTCTCATTAATGTACACACAGCACCCCATAATGACAAAAAGACTCAGAATTGTTGACATTTTTGCAGATTTCTAAAAAAGCAAAACTGAAATATCACATGGTCCTAAGTATTCAGACCCTTTGCTCATATATTTAACTCAGGTGCTGTCCATGTCTTCTGATCATCCTTGAGATGGTTCTACACCTGTGTGTGCATTAATAAGGAGGAAAAAATGACCTCAAAAGATTTTTTAGCGAATTGCTTCAAATATAAAAAAGAATGAAAAATTTAAGGGGGTCTGAATACTTTCCGCACCCACTGTATAAAGGCCACTCAATTAAACCGATTGAATTGAAAATTAAATGAAAGTGCAGTTTCCTTGCTGAATATCTTATTTAACGTGGAAATATATGACATTAAGGAAATAAAACGGCTCGCGAACAGCATTTCACATGAACTTACATCCTTGCATTACTGTGGCAGTAACTAACATTAGTACTCAAATGGGCGGTTGTAGTCCTACATGAAGTATACATTACATTCTGACACATTTTACATGTAAAATCAGCCTTGCAAAACTGGAAGGATCTATGCATTTGCATAAAGTACATTTCAACCCTTGCTTCTTTTCTGAAACAGCCTGTTAAGCTATAAAGGTGAATATAAACATATAAACAAATATAAAGTACTCTTATAGTTTTTTGCCTTTAAATCAGCCATTTTACAGTCATTTTCATTTGTATTTTAACATCTTTTGTGCACAGATTCCTTGCTTTTGGCAATTCTCAGGCTTTTTAGGTGGACAGAGCAAGATGGCTGTCCGTCAGCGTGGGTCTCACCTCAGGAAGAAGATTGAGCTCAACCTCGCCCTGATTATGGAGAACTGGCCCGGAAGATTCAGTGTTTTTCTTCTACTGGCCAGCCGATTGTACGTGAGCCAGCAGGGAGAGGCTAAATGACCTTGTGGTGTCTCTGCCCTGTCCATCGAGACATGCGTCCAGTTTTCTGTTGTCAGAGAGCAGCTTTGACACCCTCAGAGTGTTTTGTTGTTGCTTTCACGTTTGACATTGATAATTCTCATGAAAGCTTGCCATGTTTCTTCGTGCAGAGAGGAATCATAAGGAAGGAAGGGAGGGAGGGAGAGAGCTGGGATCTCATCTGGAGGTGTGAGCTTAGAGGAGTGCTCATGATGAAGTGTGGGAGAGAGTGATGAATGTGTGTCAGTATTAAGAGTGCCTCAGGGAGCTGGGCGGATCAGACCGGCCGTGGCCTTGGGCTCTCTCTGTCTCTCTCTCTCTCTTATAGCTAATTTGTTCTGAGAGAGAAAGAGAAGGACAGATGCTCCAAGCAAAATGCTTTATTTTCCATTTTTGCTTGTTTATTAGGCCTTGCCACTTTTGCTTTGAGTTGTTTTCTCCTTTTTCTCAAACACTCACCAACTCTTTTGTTTCTGCAGCAGCCTTAAAATGCATCCAGACACTTAATAACATCTTTGCAGTCGATAAAGCATCACAAGAAGTAGCATTTTCTGTGGAGAAAGCTTAAGCACAGTTTTCAAGATAAACAACACTTTACAATAAAGTCACATTTGTCAGCATTAATTAATGCATTAACAATAATCAGTATGTTTGTTACAGTACTTTAAATTTGTGCATTTGGCAAACAATTCACAAGCTTTAATGAAAGACATTTCGATATACAGTTCAAAATCGGAGTATTTGGTTTTATTCTAGTTGTCATATAGTTTGTCTATAGTTTAAGTGATAAACCTGTGGTTTTGGATATCAGCCATTACTTCAATAGTCATAGATTTAAAAAAAAGAAAAGAAAAAAGAAAAATGCTAATAAATTCTACTGATTTATAGGTATTGACCAAATAACATATCTCTAAAGGTACAATTGTTGCACACTTGTTCTTCCAGAATGAGACATTTATGTAGTGTAGCATACATATATTGAAGCAGTTAGAGCAGTATCCTAAGATGACGTGAACTGACTTCATGCATTTACAAAAAAAATCACATTTTTGTAAAATTATTGCAAAAAATCGGGAGATTGTATGTAGTTCTGAGAAAAGCAGCGATTTGCTTTGGTATTTTATCATTTAATGCAATACTATTTTTAGTGGACTCTCAGGATTGCTGTACCTGACTAACCCACCCATTCCCTGCTTTATTCCCAACTATTCTTTCATTTAATCATTATCTGGAAGCAAAGAGAGTCAGTCTGAGGTTTGTCAGATAAAAGTGTGCGTGTGTATATATGTGTGTGTGTGTGTATCTAACTGCCCTGCTGTCTGAGCCCAACACACTTCAGGGAATCATGGGTTTGCACTCATAGGGACGACACACACTGTTACTGCGTTTGCTGCGTGTTCCGTGAGAAAAAGGTGTTCTGATCGGACATAGTCTTCACAGTGGGAAATAACAGCATGAGAGGGAAACAGCGAGTGTGTGTGTGTGTCAGAGCGAGCGAGGGAGGAGGAGGAGGAGAGAGAAAAAAACAGAAGCAGTGGGTGTTTGGAGAAAAGTCACCTTGACGGCTCTATTTAAAAAGAAGCGTTCAGAGGACCTTGGGTATTGAGCAGTTTTAGTCTAATTGTTTTTCACAGAAAGAGCTCGGCTGGAAAAACACAAGGGAGGGCTTACGTGAGAGAGCAAGAGAGAAAGAGAGAATCACACAGTTTTGTTCATGTCCTGCGTTTTTTCTCAGCAGTGTGGCAACAGAAAGGCTCAGAGACCCTGAGGAACACACAGTTAAAGGTCAAAACCTTTGAAAACACGGTCACCTACCAAAGACACGCTAAGTACCATTACATGCAGTTTAAAAGTTCATATTCTGTCGGACTAAATATATAATTTTTCATAAAATGTTACTTAAATTCTTTAGTCCAGCTTGACATCCGTTCCACAAAATATTTAAATTTAAGGCCCCTAATAAATAGGCTATTTAGTTTTTGTATTTCTGCTTAAAATAAACAGAAACTGGGAGTGTTTGTACATTAAAGTTATATTTCATTAAGATTGAAGTTAGATTTTAATATATGAATAATAATTGATTTTAAATAATTAAGTCATCCCAAGGCCTCTGTGGAAGTTTAAGGTCTCAGGACGAGAAACATTGCTTCTGTCCAACTACACAAAAACCCAGTGTAGCTCATTTATAATTGAACATGTAAACTTTGAGACCATTCGCACTTTTTAAAAACACAGAGCAAGAATGTGACCTTGAACCTCAAAACCTGGACCTCAATTTTTCAAAATTATGATGTATACACCATCTGAAAGCCAAATAAATAAGCTTTCCTTTGATGTTTGTAATGCATAAAACTAATTTTAAAAAATAATTTTTTTGTTATATTTACAGTAGGAAATCTTTACCTAATGCCTTAAGGATTTTGGGGGGGGGGGGAAATTTGATCATTTTGACCCATATAATGCATTTTTGGCTATTACTATAAATATACTTATGCTACTCATGACTGGTTTTGTGGTCCAGGGTCACAAATAATGTTTTTTTTTTCCTTCTTTTAACTTGAGTTGCATGCTTTTAGAATGCCATGTCACGCATGAGATGTTGTAAAAGATGTTCATCCAGCATGTTTACATAGAAAAACAATAGAAAAGCAGGCCAGTAAAATGCAAAATGTGTTCTGTGTGAACAAAACGTATTGTCTGTCATCTTGTCCTTTGCAAACCAAAGTGGAGTGGGTTCACTTGATCTGAGATATTGTATGGGTCACGTGTTTTGGGCCCGTGTTGACACCTGGTATTAACATTCATCTCGGGTGATCAGATCACACGTGGTCAGCCAAGACACATTGCTTGTTTACACCTAGTAGCGACATGCTTCTCAAATGTGTCTCCTGTGACCACGTGTGATCACATTTCAAAGACAGAGTCAGGAATTTTGTGGCTACATATATCACATACTAAGCCAGTGCTTTATTGCATGTCACTAAGGAACAAAAAAGGCCAAAAAACACTTTTACAGAATCGCTGCATTTTCAGTGAAGTGCTATTTTAATGGAACACCTGCATTAAGCGAACTTTTAACTCAAGATATTTTGTGAATTTTTGCGTATTTCTAAGTACTAGCTTTTTTGGTGCAGTTCACTGTTGTATGTGGTACAACAGGCTGCATTAGCATTCACAACCATTGTAGTTTATGTGACCAGAACGCAAAACACGTTGGACGCGGTTTACACATTTGAACATTTTATATGTCCACCCAGACCGCTTTCCCTTATCAGCCCTGGGCATCCATCATAAAGCCCCAGCATGTCACTCCAGTGTTCAGAGCGGATCTGTTCTGTTTACCACAAGCTTTTCCCATATGCTTCAAGCCACAGGGGTCTGATGACAGCGCGTAGGCTGCCGGGACAGACAAGTGTCCTGCCTGCCCCAACCTCCCCTTAGCGTGAAATCGGCAGACTCCACCGAGGCTGTGACATTGGTCATGGAGGGATTGCTGGGAACGAGGACGTGTGTGCAGCAGGCGCATGGGGTCAGGTGGACAACAGGTGTCTTTTGACCCACGATCCTGCCTTACTTTACTTCTAATGTCTCTGTTTCTCTCTTGGTTTAGTTTTAAAGCCAGGAGATTGGCGTCACCCGTGCAGCCCCTGGAGCTGGCCCTGAGCCGTGGCTCATTAGCACCTGGTTCTCCCCTGACCTGGAGCTCCTTCAGCAGGGAACCAGCAGCCTGATCCCCCAGTGGCCTAAAGTGCTAAACTCGCATTTCTATCTTTCCAGTGACATTGCAGAAATATGTCAGTTGTAATGGATTTTGCTTAATCAAAGAGATTTGGATCATTTAATTGATCACATTTTTAGGCAGTTATAGTTTTTTTCTTTCCTGTTTTTTTTTTAAGTGGAGAGAGAACAGGAAATAAGAAGGAAGAGGGAGGAATGGAACTGGTAAATCTTGCAAGCAATGCTGGTATTTTTCGTAATTGACATAAAGGTGAAAATATAAAAAAAAAAACATCTTTCAGGAAAAGCCACAAAAAATTTACATTGGGGGGGAAAGGCATGTTCCCCTAATAAAGAAATGCCCTTGCTACTAACTAAAGTGAAAAAATACTTACACTAAACCTGAAAAAAAAGCTAACTCATAATATTAAAAATACTTTCAAATTATTTAACACATTGCATATACTTAATATGCTCAATATTGGTTGTTTTTCTTGTTGTGTTTGTTTAGCCTGTATCTACAGAAATTGCCAATAGAATATTAATTAACTTTTTAGTATTTTAAGTAATAATAAAATGTACAACTGTTACATGCCTGACAATATAGACAAAAAAACTGGTATAGAAATATATATTTTTTTTTTTTAATTGCTCAGAAATTTCAGTTAATTATGAAATAAATTGCAGTTAACGTGTTAAATTAAACATGAAAACAGACTGGAAAAGTATTTTCAAATAAAATTTACTTCAACAACTTTTTTATGGTTCAGATATTCCCCCCAACTTCACTAATGAAGGAAACTTTTTCCCATGACAAGAGCATTTACATTAAGAATCAAGACACCCTTCTGAATATGCAAAGACATGTTGAGCCACCTCTCAGTTCTTGTTTTTATTCCTGCAACATATTCTGTGGTGACTTCAACTCAGGTCATGGCACGCTGAGCTCTCTCAGTGTCTCAGAGAGAAAGTTTAGCACAGGGCGTGTGGAGAGGACCGCTCTGGAACATGAGTGTGCCAGCAAGCGTGACTGAGACTGACAGCTTGATTTATGGCGTGGCTATAAGTAGCCACGACGTCGGCTGCCTTCAGCGGGGTGGAGTCCCTGCAGACACCTAACGCTGCCTCCTTGTGCCACTGAAGCACAACCCCCTGACAAAATACTGAGTGTGAGTGCGCGCTTAAGGCGGATGAGCAACAGTCCCCAGCCAAGATGCCAAATCTGCATGTTTATCTGGTCTTGTGCCAGACGCTAATCAATTAAAACCCTGCTGTCCCTGAGGGAAGAGAGGAGAGAAGCAAATGATTCCTCAGGCTCTATGAGTCAAAAAAGAGATAGAAGGATGGATGGATGAAAGGAAAGACGGAAGAACTGGTGGATGGATGGATAGACAGTTGGAAGAATAAAAGGATAGACAGATGGCTGGATGGATGGACAGTTGGATGGATAAAAGGATGGATAAAGGATGGTTGGATGGATGGACAGGCAGTTGGATGGATAACAGGATGAATGGATGAAAGGACAGATGGAAGGATGGGTGTATATGGTTAGACAGTTGGATGAATAAAAGGTTGGTTGGATGGATGAATGAATGGACAGTTTGGATGGATGGATGGATGGATGGATGGAAGGATGGATGGATGGATGGATGGACAGACGGATGGATGGATGAAAGAACATATGGAAGGACGGGTGCGGATGGATAGACAGTTGGATGAATAAAAGGTTGGATAGATGGATGAATGAATGGACAGTTTGGATGGATGGATGGACAGATGGATGGATGAAAGAACAGACGGAAGGATGGGTGCGGATGGATAGACAGTTGGATGAATAAAAGGTCGGATGGATGGATGAATGAATGGACAGTTTGGATGGATAAAGGAAAAGATGGATGGATTAAGGGATGGATGGATGGATGAAAAAAGGATGGATGGATGAATGGACAGTTGGGATGGATGGATTGACTGCTTGGATGGATAAAAAGACTGATGGATCGATAGATAGATGAATAGATGGATATTGGATTGGATTAGATAGATTGGCAGGTGGATGGATGGATAATATTCATTTTTATTTATGATACTCATATTTATGTTGAAAAACTGATAAATGTCAGATATTATAAATCTATTCTTTAAATCTATTATAAATTCTGCCTGAATAAATGTAAAATAAAAAATCATAAAAATAAATTATACAGTAGACAAATGGATTTTCATTATAAAAATGGCTGAATTATGCGTAAGAATGTTAATGTTAATTAACTAGAATATTATGGCAACAGTAATCAAAAGGTAAAAACTTACAAAATATGCATAATTAAATATCTGTGGAAGCCCATTTCTGCCAGGGGAAATATATATATATATATATATATATATATGTATATACGCATAATATATATATATATCTGATGTCATAAAGGGAAATTATGAATGCCATTCCATTTTGTTTTACTACAAGTTCATATAGTTACATGAACTCCAGTAACTATGGCATTTGGTGGCCACAAACAACAGCGCACAGCCTATTTCTCACAACCTGATGACCAGAGGCATATATCTCTCAGACGAGGGCAAGAGCATTTCCTCTCGGATGTATTGTCCAGTGCTGTGGGAGGCTTGTGTGACCCGTGTGGCAGCCGTCTCATTGGCCCGTGGTTGTCATGGGGATGTGTCTTGGCTGAGGTACTAGTGGATGGAGGGATTTTTTTCGCTTCGAGCAGGTGCTCAGCATCTTGCTCGAGCCCTGAAACGAACCGCACATCCCTCATTAGACATTCAGAATCTAATTACACGTATCTACGTCCTCATCGAGCCAGCTATCTTTCTCTCATAAAATCTCCAGAATCATCTACATCCCCTCTGCCACATCAACAAAAAGAGGTGTGCGGGGAGGGGGGACATGATGGTGGCAGTCTTTGATCTGATAGAAGGCCCCTGCAGGGATAGAAGCCTGGGCTGGTGCCAGAACCCCTCTTGGCTGACAGTCTCCTCTGCTGGTTGGCAGCTTGAAGGCTTTGGTGATTAATTCTGCTGGGAGGATGAAAGCGGCTCTAGCCAGCGGCTCCCTGCCTCAGAAGGCCAGGGACATGGTCTGAGCCCAGCCCAGCCCGGCCCAGCGCAGACCAGCCCAGCCGTGCCTTTCGCCGTCTGGCCAGCTGCCCGCCTGCCTGCCTGCTGCCTCAGGACCAACCACAGCAGGTGATGGACCAGGGAGAGCTATGGGGAGGGTGGAAGACAGTCTATCCATATTGAACAATCTTTTTTTTTTGTTTCTCCCCCCATTTCTCCCTCTCTCTGTTCTGTGCTGTTTTATTAGCCGGCATCTTTTATGTTGTGCCGCTATGCCGTGCTAATCCCCTGAGATGGTGCAGCACCCTGTTTCAAACAGGATGTAAGGCACCGCTGACAGCCACACCGCACCAGTGCAGTGAGCCCTGAAGAAAAAGAGAGAGAGAGGAGGATTTGTGACAGATGCAGAGGTGTAAAAAGAAATGCAAAGGATGAAGTGCATAGTCGTTTTATCTCTAACCCTGCACGCTTTTCTGATATCTTCACCTGGAGTTATGGTATGGGTGGTGTCCGGACTCGTTATGGCTCCGCCCCCTTGTGTGTTGTGCATGTAAGCTCCACCTCCGCCGGAGGGGCCGAAAGCAGCCGAACAGCTGGGGTAGAAAGCACAGTTGCATGCATTACAATGAAACGCAAGGAAACACGTGTGCACATGTTCGCTTGTGTGTGCGAGCTTGATAGAAACAGAGTTGGGGAAGAGTGTTGAAAATGAAGTTAGCTGTTTAAATTCAGAAGATGTTAAATTAATGCTTTTATTCATAAAGGATGCATCAGATCGACCAAAAGTGACAATATATTTATAATGTTTCAAAAAGTTATTTCTATTCATCAAATAATCCTGAAAAAAAATTTCCACAGAAATATGATGCAGTAAATGTTTTCAATATTCATATTAATGTTTCTAGAGGTGCAAATCGGCATAGTAAAAAGGTCATATATTAGAAATGGTTCAAATCTGTTAACATATTTACTGACATATTGCTTGGGACTCACTGATATACTTTATTTGAAATGTACAACACAAATTTTTTAACCCCAAAATGTGTTTAACATAACTATTGATGAGGATTGTATGGTCTTTAAATAATATTGGACTTTAAATGCAAGTGTACCTGAAGTTTACTTGTTGCAATAGTTTCACTTTAGCACCGTCAAAAAAATAAATAAATAAATATATATATATATATATATATATATATATATATATATATATATACAC
>JAUCMU010000080.1:3627123-3651884 GCA_032275025.1 Enteromius treurensis
TATATATACACATAAGTCATACAATTAACGTACATTAAGTACAAAATTAGTTGTTCAAATTTAGGAGATCAGTTTAGTAAACTAAAAGAAATTGCAGGGTATTTTTATGAAGTATATAAATGTGTAAATGTATTTGTAGTATACTGTAGCATTAAATAAATGTATTCCAAATACATTTAAGTATATTCATTTTTCAGTACGGGTGACACTGAAGAATGGAGTAATGATGCTAGAAAAACTAGAGCATAACATTAACGGTGTAGAAAGTTTTTTTTCTTGTATTTTTCTTGAAAACAGCTGAACTGTCACACTATTACTGGAAATAGCATAGTAGCATACTCAGCATGCATGAAAGCATAGGATCCAATCAGAAGACACAAATTAGACCCTGACCATGTTTAATCCAGTTAGCTAATCATTAAATGTAGCTTTACAACAAGGCTAGTCCATATCTTGAATTTCCTATACGTAATGGTGCTTTTCAGAGTTGCGTAACTCTTCATGCACGGGTATGGAACTTTCTGCCTGCGGGTAACTTGTTTGTGTGTATCTGCTCTACCATAAACACACACACCGGCTGTGGTTAAAGGCAGTATCTAAAGCATTGGTGGAATTAGATTCACAGGGGCCTTTATAACCTCTGACCTGTATCAGTATCTAAGATTGTGCATGAGAGGATGACTAATCTGTATCAGTGCATACTGACAAATGAGCCTTATGCAGTAGTGAACACTTTAATTTGTGCATTATACATAGAAATGAAAAAATGGCCTACTGCTGATTATTAATCTTCTTACTAGCAGCTTATCATTTTGAACCGATGCTCAGATGTTTGCAATCCTGCAGAATTTCATGCTCAGTTTTAATAAAATTAATGCATAACAGACTACTTTAATATCCAACAGGTCAGTCCTAAAGCCACCTAATTCTGTTCAGTCAATGATCTTATTTTCATTTGTGTAAAATAAATAACCTTTTACTTTAAGCTCTCTTGTTGTACATTACATAGCTGTACTATGGTTGTGTGTGCGTTTATGAGTGTTGGGTCCACCTGGACTATGTCACTATGTATTTATGGGGTGGCGGGTCAGACAGAGTGACTGTATACCTCTTTCCTCTGTCTCTGTGTGTGTGTGTTTGGTAACACAGGCCTGAGGCGCACTGGCTAGATGTGGCTCTTGTTAAGGCCCAGTGAGCAGGCAGCGCAGCCTCACAGCTGCTCTCGAGGCCAGGAGACGGCTTCCAGTGTGTGTTACTCTCCCACCCTTCCCCAGGAATATCCCTCGCTCTGCTAAAAGGAAATACCAGATTAAAGCAACATTACTCCGAGACCGGTTTTCATGCTAACCGCCCGTCTCCTTCTGTTCCTCGCATTTTCTTTTCCAGACTCTTTCCATCTTCGGTTTCCATTGTGTTTTTGTTTTTTTTTCTGCTTCTTTTTGTCCCCAAAGACACCCCCTCGTTTTTTCTTTTGGCCTTTTCCTGCCCTCGTTCTCTCCTTCTAGTTTTTTTCCCCTCACCCTGTGTATGATTCCCTCTCTCCGTCTCTTTTTTCTCTCACACATACTCTCTCCTGGGTGTAACATTGTTGGCAGTCTGTGAGAGAGGCAGCAGCCAGGGCTGTAAGCATATCCTGTGGGAGATCGGTTTTCAGCTGTGTGTTTGCGTGCGTGTGTGTGTGTGTGTGTATGCATGCCACCGTTGTGCTTTCTTTGTGGGGCGGTGGGGAGTTTTTTCACCTGCTGTAGGGACAGACTCCCAGGTCTTAGGGAGGGCTTTACAGTGGGCGTGGAGAATGCTGCTAATGTTTCTATGTGCAGCCTGGCTTTAGACATCTACTCTCAATGTCCCTGAGTCCATACGGCCCCTCGCACACACACACAGCCACGGGGGCCTGTCAATGATTAATAGCTTCTCCCTGAGTGGCATCTTGGGAGGCCCTGAGAGAGAAAGAGGCAAAACAAGAGCTCTGTTTTCCCCTCAGCTCTCCTCTCTTCCTCTCCTGAGAGAGAATTCACTCTCAATCCACTCCAGAAAGAAAGATTTAAAGGAAGATGAGGACGTTATATGTGTACCATTTGGAGAAATTGCAACAAATTTCATGTCCTTAAGTACAATGGGGTCCAGAAGCCTGTGACCACATTATCTGTAGTTTAAAGTCCAAACTAACATTTAAATGCAATGTAGAGATACATTTTTAACTGTAAAATAATGTATATATATATATATATATATATATATGTTTTTTTTGTTGTTGTTGTTTTTTGTTTTTTTTTGCTTTTACATATTATTTGCAATGCAAATAGAAACTTTTTTTATGGTTTTTAATATTATTTGTAATTGGAATCAAAATAGAAGCATATTTAATTTTAAATATTATATTATATTAATATAAATATTAGTTACTTGAATTCTTATTTAAATATTATTTACATTAACATTGTTAACTTAAATTGTTTTCTAGTTATGCTTTTAAATATTTTTGTAATACAAATACTGATATTACTGGTTTAAAACAAATTGTTAAATTAAATATTTTTTCAGTTATAATGCATTTAAATATTTATAATAAAAACAGAAGCACTTTTTTTTCATAAATTCAAACTTTTTTAATTATAACTATTTTTTTATTGTTATGCTTTAAAATATTATTTGTAATGAAAAATAATAGTTTGGACTCCACTGTATATCCATTAAAAAAACCCACACACTTTTCTCTGTCTGGCAGTACAGCAGTTGCAGTCTGAACCAAAGTCAAGACTCTTATTTTCAAAGTCAGGTCATAATGAACTCGACGACTCTGACATTTTCTGTATTTCATCAGGTCCAAAGCGCTGCGTAATGCGGTCAGAAACATGAAAGAGTCTTTCATGCTTTTTATGCAAGTTTTATCAAGGCTGAAGCACCAGGGCTTTTCAAGTCGCCCAGGATGAGACCGTATGCAAAATTAAGTTGATAATGATTAGAATAGTGTAATTCCTCTCTCAATATGGTGTAAAGTGACTTTGTGAATATCTCTGATGGTGTGTCAACAGCACATGGATTATATCAGGACTGTACTGTGAGCCTATTTGATTATAGTGATATTATAATGAGCAGTGAAGCATAATGAATGTCCTACACTGATACTTCATTTCTTTGCTGAGTAGGTGAAACGCAACATGCACCAAAGTAAATAATTATCTACTAAGGTTGGGGGGGGGAAATCTTAAAGGGATAATTTTTTTTTTAGAGAGATATCAAAAGTGATTGAAAGAGTTATACATTTAATGTGGGTATTAGTACAGGCCATTTCCTTGCAGACTATGAGCACACTGTGAGGCTCAAAGTTTTTCTGGGAACTGTTGTTCGATGTTTTATTGATTTATTATTTTTTGTTTTGTGAAGCATGGCGGGCAGCACACAGATTTGTGTGAAATCTAAAGAGCAGGAGGGTCTGCAGTCAAAGAAGAGACTAAGAGAAGAGAAGAGGCCCCGGGACTGAGAGAGTTCAGGCCAGTCTCTGTCTGTAAGAGCAGGAGGAGGAGGGGGGAGAGAGAGAGAGAGGGAAGGGGTGGAGGAGTGGAGCCAGGAGGTGAAAGCCGAGCTGGAATTTGTGCGGTATGCAGAGAATGATGGGATTTTTCCTGCTGGGCGGCTGAGAGCTGCTGCACTGCTGAGCATTGACCAGCGCACACACACACACAAAGAACTGAAAGCTCTGTCACCATCACTCTCTTTACCTCACACAAACTCTCTCAGTCTCTTGCCCCTCCCTCTCATTCTCTCTCTCTCTCTCTCTCTCTCTCTCTCTTTTTCTCTCTCTTTCTTTCACACTCTCTAACACACACACACACACTTGTTTCTGTGAATTGTGGGGACTTTCCATAGACATTTATTATTTTTCTACTTATTTTATTTTAACTGTAGGCACATTTGGCCCTGTAGACTTGCTTTTCACTCTTTCACTGGTTTATTTTATTTGTGAGTGGAGAAACAGGCCTCACAGGAAAAAAGCCTTTTCTTTCTGAAATGTAGGTTTTTACCGCACAACTCAATTATGTGTTTTATTTAATCACAACATGTGGTGAAAATAACTTTTTACCCAATTTTCAAAATGATTGGTTGACTTTGTTTTCTTGTTACTGTTGGAAAGACTTGATTAGTGGCTTTATTTGTGGTTGTTGTAGGAATGACCATTTTTGGAAGAAAAGGTACTTTTAATAAAACAAAATATTATTACATTATAACATAATTGTATATATTATCATATTAATGTATCCTTATTTCATTTTTATTTATGTTGTGATTATATATATATATATATACTAATCGTTTAAGATGATTTAACAAATCATTGTATACATAAAATGTTAACAGTAAATAAAGACTTAAGACTCACTCTGACTTAAGAGTGAGTCTGAGACCAAAAAAATAACTGTAAAGTTCCAATGTATTTGTCCTTCATGTAACAATAAGAAAAGGTCTGAAGAAAAAGTCTGTTTTAATAAAAATCAACCATGACAGAAATGTGCTGGTAATGGAGGAAACACCCACACTCCTACAAACTCTCAAAAGAAGAGTGTACATCTCCAACAATCTGCCCTGTCGTTTCTGGATTGTGTTCTGGTCTGTATTGTCATTCTCCTCACTTTTTCTCTCTTTGCCTTTCAGCGATCGCACTTTTCTGACATAAATGCTTTTTTTTTCTTTATGACTAAAATACTCACACTCTTGTCCTTTGTTCTCCTCTCTGAGTATCTATCAGTTTATTCTCTTTCCTCCTTCACAATTCTTCTTCCCCTAGCTCTCTCTCTCGTTCTAGCTCCACCCCCTCACTGTGTCTCTCTCTCTCTAAGCCTCCTCTGCTCCGGCTGCTGGCACGCCTCCAGTGCCTGACAGTCACAAGATTGTTATTTAATTTATTTAGTCTTTTTTCCTCCTATTTTCTCTCTGTTGCGTCTCTCTAAATATGTGCCATTGTTCAGAATGACCTTATCGGTCTTGAGCTGTTCTTGGAGAGCCGGTTTCATTTTAGTTTCACAAAGTTGGAGAATTTAATTGTCTACTGTGGGGATCATGAGGTTTGTATTTTCACTGTAGTTTGGTATGCATAGTTATCATAAAAATATTGGAAAATGGAATTTTTCCCTCATGGCCAAATGATTTTTTCTCCATTATTTGAGCAGAACCTTTTAAAACGTCTGTACTCATTTGCCCTCTTCCAAAGCAAAAGTAATCATTTTAAAAACGTGTATTTATGTGTGTGTGTGTGTATATATATATATATATATATATATATATATTAGATTTAATTTTGTTATTGGTATTATTTTCTTAAAATTCATATATATATATATACATATATATATATATAAATATATAGTTATAAAAATATAGTTTAATCTCATTACATACATTACCATCACTCTGTTCTCCTATTTGATTATGTTCAGTGCTTTGCTACCATCTGTATTGTTGAAAGCGCTATATAAATAAAAGTGATTGATTGATTATTTACATATTTATATAATTTATGTTACATAAAAATATTTTTAATATATAAACATAGTTTCTGACATGTACTGTGTGTGTGTGTGTGTGTGTGTGTGTGTGTGTGTGTGTGTATATATATATATATATATATATATATATATATATAAATATATAGCTTATCATTAAAGATACATTGTTTTACCCAGTTTTTGTTTTGTCTACCATAGGAGCATTTCTGTTTTTGCAGTTTATACAGTGTTAAAATGAGACTGTTTAGTTTAAAGTTGTAAAGTTAGGGTGCTGTCTATGTAGGCAGTGATGCAGTTCACTAGGTTTTGTGTTTGCAGGCTTGAGACTAGATACAACAACTGTACTGCCTTTGTTTGACTCTCCATCCCTCTCTTATTCTACGTCTCTTTTTAGGCCTCTTTTTCTCTCTCCTGGAATTCCGGACAGGTCGCATTTTAGGATACGAAAGGAATTTTTTTCTTTTGTCTGAGGCAACTTTTGAGAAATTCCTGACTTGACTCCCCCCTCGCCTCCTTGAATGAGAAACTGTCAGTTTAATTGGCTGTGATCTCGTATGCAAAGCTGCTTTCACTTATTGCACTCAGGTCTTATCCTTTAAATATGGATAAGATGATTTGAAGGGGGGAAGCGCAGGGTCTTCTGCTGCCTGTATGCTTTGAATTAAAGCCAGACACGCTGGTGTTCGTCCCATATTATTTTTTCTCAAACCGTGATATATATATTTTTCCTCATCCCGGTGCAGTAGATTTCCACTTATTAAAAATTCTGCTCTGTCTGAACGTCCCTGTCTGTCTCTGCAAAAGTCTCTAAAGCAGGCGGGCAGAATATTGCAAGAGTCGGAAATGGGAAGCAGTGAAGTGGCAAGGCCTTTTTCAGAATCACTTAACGTTCATAAACAAAACACATCTGCAACAAAATCTGCAATCATGTCAGCTCTAATCCTGAGAGACAAATCCGTTTTACAGAGGCAGAGATGAAGAGGTACAAGGAGAATGGGACAGCAAGACTGTTATGTTACATTTATGGAGAAACACTTTATATGTGTTAGTTCATTTATATTCATTTCCATTCATACATGTTTGATTCATACATGTGTGGCATGTTTCCAGAGTTGTTGTTATTAAAACAAAATCTATTAAAACCCTTTTCATTAATTGCAATAAAGTTGAAATAAACATGAAATATAAACATTTAAAAATAGAATTTAACTTAATTTAAACACTTAATTTTAAATTTAACAAAAATTTGAAATGTTGCATTGGCAATAAAACATCCAAAACAAAAATAAGTTCAATTTTTCTACTTCAAAATTGCTTTATTTGATGCGTTACTCGCGGTTTCTTCGAATTTTTCAGGAGTTTTGCTAGAAATATTTTTTACATTTCTGAGTGAATCACCAAATTCACATTTTTTTCGGTGTGTTAAAATTATTATAATTTAATTTAAACTAAATTAAAGGTAAATAGAATTTTTAAAACAACATGTATATATTAGTGCTCTCTATATGTGTATGTATATATATATATACACATATATATATATATATATATATATATATATGTGTGTGTGTGTGTGTGTGTGTGTACTGTATGTATATATATATATATATATATATATATATATATATACACACACACACATACATAGTACACATATATTACATTAAAAAAAACTTATTTTTGGATACAATTAATTTCTTAACAGCACTAGTATAAACAAATATTATAGAAAACTACAAAAATATTTAAAAACTGAAATTATATAATACATGCTATTTTCAAATATCAATAAATAATACCAAAAAAAGCAGCTTTTTAAAAACAAGCTACAAAAACACTGTGATTTTCTTTAATGAATCATGCACAGTAAAACTGGGGACATCTATTAAGAAAGTCCTTTTGATTTCATATATTTTTTAAATTGTTAAAGTGGTGAGAAAGAGCGTTAGGAAGAGAAACCAAGGCAGCTAGTTGTCGAGGGGCTGGTGTGTGAATTCCCCGTCTGGCCTGGATTTAATTGAAGTCTTGTGTCATCACTGCAGTAACACGAGCGGGTGGATGTTGCTGAAATGTATTAACATTAGTTCCCTAATAGGGTCACTCCAGAGCAATCTTTTTTCTCTCCTTTTTCCCTCCAGAGTCCCACTCTGGCTTCATCTATCCAAACACACATTATACATTTCTAAATATGACTGTGCACATTTGCACGTTTGTGTTGTTTTCCATTTAGCCACTCCGTCATGGAGATCTCTTGTGGAGCAAAACAAAAAGATTATCCAGAAAGTCATTGGCTGTGTATATAACATCCCCCCCACCCCCCATGAAGTATGTAACAACATTAATCATATCTATCTAAAATCAGGGGCTCTGATACACTCTTAGATAGAAATGCAATGCAGGGCCTGGAATGGGCTGATAAACATCAGCACAAGACTGAGTTTCCAATTCCTGCCTCAGAATAGACCCTGGGCTGAAATGTGGGGGAGAGAAAGGGAGAGAGAGAGGCAGCACTCTCTGGCCCTGTGTCTGTCGGAGTGAATGAACCATGTGACAGGACATGTCGCGTTGAGTGACAAAGCAAAAAAAAGAGAGTGAGAGAAGTGGCAGCACAAAAGTAAAACACTATCCACAGTTTCCCAGCATCCAGCCTCAGTGCAGAGAGAGAGAGAGAAACAGGAAGGGAGGAGGGAGAACAGATGGAAAAAGTAGCCGATGCACAGCAAACAGGACGTTAGCGTGGCAGATATGTGGGTTTATGAGCTGATATGTGCAGGTACATGTGTTGCATGACAGAGGGAAATAATACAGTTCACCCAAATATTAAAAGTTTGTCCATTTTTTAACTCACCCTTGTGTCATTTCCAACCTGTATGACTTTCTAGGTGTTTGTTTTCACTCAATGAAAATGAATGTGAACAGACATTAAGCTCCATAAAACATATATAATCAAGCATAGGTTAACTTTCATTGATAATGTTCATAAATGCCTTAGTACTGACAATTAATGACTGTGTATATACAAATATGTCTTTTTTAAAAATATGTGCCAGGTTTGATGTCAATAAGAATGAAGTGCATGTTTCTAGACCAATTTGCATATGTTTTTCAGCATAGAGCAACTTCAGTCTTAGCCTTAAACAAAGCTACTGAAGGATGAACATGTGTGCATTTAACCATTTAAAGTTTTATCATCATTTTATCATCCATGGAACCTTTTCATAGCAAAAAAAGGTTAACTAAAAAGGTTGTTTCAGAAACCAAAATGGTTGTTCTTTGCTATTATTATTTTGGATTCTCTATTACATACAATCCTCAAAATTTCTCCTTTTGTTTCCCACAGAAGAAAATTGGGGTGAGTAAAAGACAAACTTCCCTCTTTAAATATTTGAAAAATACACAGAGAGTGCGAGAGACATGTGAAGAACAATGATAGTGAACAGGGCAGAGATGTCAGAAATGTAAAACGGTTGAAGATTTGGTGAGAGAACGAAGAGAGAGAGAAGAGGGGAGAAAGAATGCTCTGCATACCGCATGGCGATAACGTCAGACACTTTATAAATTTCCCTGGCTGAGCCGGACCACTGCCTCGAGGCAGACACAAGCTGAGCCTCTCCATGTCACACTCAGAGCCTCTAAAGCTCAAAGAGAGAGATATATAGAGAGAGAGAGCATGGCATTTACAGTGGGCTGAGAGAAAACTGATGGACGGCCGTCAGAGAGTCAGAAGGCTTCGTCTGGAAAAAAGAAGGACAGAATAAGAGAGGAAATGAGATGAAAAATAGGCTCGGTGCTGCCCGGTATGTTTGGTTTCATATTCCTGCATCACCCACAGCTTTTTAGCTTGGGCCCAAATGGCCAGAAGCAATGCAATCATCTTGTAAAGCATTTATTTTAGGAACAGAAGTACTGCTTCACCCTGATCTATTTTCTAATTTAAGCCCCTCATAACAATCATCTTAAAGTACAGAAATTCGGCTTTGTCATTACAGAGAACTTCATGTAGTGAGTGCGTTGTCTCGAGTCTTCAGCTGTGAGAAGAATTAGTATACCTCCAATCAAAAAAAGTTGATCTTGTCAGCTCTTAAAGTAACAGTGCACCTAAAATGTTATATTTTAGGTCAACCGTCCCTTTCAAAGCAAAATCTTTTAAATGCTTTATCTTTGTTTCTGTATACCCACCTTTAGCTGCTCCATCCACTTCCTGTCAGCAGTCCAGTCTATATGTTCTTTTGAAAAGCTGAAACAATGGTAGCTGCCTTTTTGCTGACGCTACAGTTTAAACATACTCTTTGAGCTAGTCGGCCTGTGGGTGCGAGTGCGTTAATAAGCAGCTAACTGCCAAAGCAGGATCTTAATATGATTCACTCATCTATATTGCATCCTGTTTTTTAGTTATACTTCTACCACCATTAGAGGTCTACTGTCCATTTTAGTAATTGTTTTACTGCTGTTTTTGTGTTCAGGCTGTAAGAATAATGAGGTAGGTAGGTAGGTAGGTAGATGGATAGATAGATAGATAGATAGATAGATAGATAGATAGATAGATAGTTTATAAAAGCAACTTTCCTCAACACTTGACAGAAATTGAGATTTTATATCTCATCGATTCAGACTGTGTAGCTTATTCTCAGAAGCAGCATTTTCCTCTGGCATTTAAGGAGGTAAAAAACTAAACAAAGAGTTCAATCAGGCAGTATGAAGCTATAAGTGTTCCTTCTCTCCCTGCGCTCTCCTGTGTTTGTGCACTTGAGCCGGTATTGAGAGGTGGGCTCAAGAGAGCCCGGCACTAAACTTGATCAAACCGGTCTATTTGTCTTTAAAGCTCCCGAGACATGCTTCACTTCCTGTTGTGTAACAGTGCCTTTTCTACATCTCTGACTGAGCTATGCAATACCCAGGCTCGAGAGAAAAGAGGCACAATTCTGTTGCTGCTCAACGTGTTCCGCTTTGAACACGCGGCTATTTACAGTCTTCCAGAATATTCTGCTATTTCAAAAGCTGAATGCTCTACAAAGTCTGACATCATTACAGACGTGGAGTTTGAGCGTCGTCGTTTTGAGAAGAAATAGCTGACACAAACATGACAATTTCATCATTTACCTATCCCCATGTTGAATTTCCAGTTACATTCTGATCACATGGCTTTCAAAGTAGTTGTTTGGACTATATTTACGAAGCACGCAAAGCAAAGCAATCATGTAGTGCTGGATTCAGTCATTTCTTTTTATAATGAGAATTGCTTTTAACATTTTTAATGTTCAAATAAAGATCCATTCATTCTTTTAAATGCCACAATGCCATTTGTTCCCGTCGTCTACTTAATGCATGTCATCAATCTGTGGTATAGCGGTCAAGTCAGTTTTCTTGTAATGGCCATGGTGCCATGTTGGATCTACTAGATTTATCTAATCCAGATTTCACTGGCAATGCAAAGGGTTCTTTTGTACCTTGCTCAGGATACAGCTTTATTTCATTTCAACCAATAACTTTGATCCAACTGTAAACTTCTACTGGATTTATAAACCCATTGGACCTACACTGCTTTTTGTATATGTAGTGCTTGAAAAAGTGTCTACCTAACCAAAACATTATGGATGTGCCTCTTAGATAATTCCAAATGCCACGGTGGTTTTAAAAATACATCTTCCTGTGGGGAGCAGCTCAGTCGGCTGTGTGGGGTCTCGGCGGATGCGACGGCCAGAGGCTGCTGTATTTCTGTGAAGAGGTTTTAGCTACAGTAGCTTGCGTCCCTTCGTCATCCATCTCTCATCCACTTTCTTCCTTTTAGCGCTCTCTCTCTTTCCATCGCTTCCCTTTCGGAGTGGATTCAGAGCACCACACACAACACTCACGCCCTCTCTACCACCCACACTCTGAGTAACAACAAATCTCCTCCTGTGCAGTCGGCCAGTAGCCCGGACACACACACACACACACGTACTCGTCTATCAGCTTACCTTTAAATTCTAAAGCCAAGCCACAGAAAAACACGGAGGCTAACAAATAAACCAGTCTTTCGCAATTTTGTACGTTCACAAGCATCTCTTCTCTGTTACTTTCCTGTTTCCCATGCAGCTCTTCCCGTTTCATGCGTTTCAGCACGAACAAAACGCTGAATTTCTTAATATACATTTTATAGCAGAATTTATATTCTTGACTGTAAAAAAGGTGCGCCTGACAGTTTGAGGTCAAGGATTAACGCTAAAATGGGCGGTTTAGAAGCAACAAAGCTTCCAATCACTGGTTGTCTTTTTTTTCCCCCATATCGTTTTTTGTTGTGCGGTGTGGTTTTCAGTCTCGCACTCAAGTTTCTTTCATGCACAGACCTCCTGCCTCCAGAGTGCTGCCGGAGAGCAGCATTTCACTGCATATGAAAGCAGATACAATCCAGAACATGTGGACCCGTCACCTAATACAATCAGAACAAAGCAGAAAACTGGTGCAACACAAGCCGGAGCCCCATTTTTCTTTTTTTTTTCCGGAAAAATAGAGTCTAAGTTTGTGTGTATACGTCTGAGAGGATTGAGCCGGCAAACATTCCCTAGCAAGACATGCACAAATTTGCCAAGTCACAGTTTTCCTTCATTTCCCTAAAATTTTGCCTAGAATTTGGACAGAGTCTGTGGTTTTTTGCGCCTATACGGGTCATTTTTGCTAATTTGTTTCCATCTCTGCATGTGTGTGAAGGGTGGGGCAAGAGCGACAGATTGGGTCTCCTGGCTCCGGCCCCTCTTTACTCACACTTCCAGCAAGGTCACATGACACCAGTCAAACTCTGTCACAACCTCACCGGGGGAGAGCTGGCAGCAGCAAACCTGGATGATACAACACACATGCACAAATCTACTCGCCTTTACCTACCTTTTCATCTGGCTGCTTTAAAAAAAAAAAAAAAAAAGCCCTTGACGTACAGTTTGTGCAGTAAACCAGTTGTGTGCTCGTAAAGATACCATATGGCCGTCATCCAGTCCGCAGTGTGAAAAGACCGCTGTGGATTAGTTCTAATGAGAGGTATGACTAAAACCTGACAGCCATATGAGACAGTTAGCCATCATACGCCTTTTCACCACAGAGTTAATTCCACTCTTTTCAAACCCAAATCTCTGTGCACTGTGAGTCACAAACTTTTGCATCAGATTTTGCTGAAGGACTCGGCAGCCACAGAAGAATCTGTTTAACCACCAACATGTGACTCTAAAGTTGTGCTTTATAAAATCCTGTATCAAAAGGACAAATGAAATGAGTAATGTAAGATCGGTACAAGCTTTATCGAGTATTTACCGCGGAAATCTGGGTTACAGAGAGGTACTTACAATGGAATTTAATGGGGCCAATCTGTAAATGTTAATATACTGTTTAAATTCACTAAGAAAATAACCAGCACTTTTTTTTCAGGAAGGGCATTATTTGTTGAAGGACAATTTTCTTAAATGTGAATTCATCATGAAGCTAAAATACCTGTGTAAAAAAAATCAATACATAAAATCCCTCGATTTAATACAGTATATTGTGCCCTATTTTTTAGTGTATGATAGTTAAAAGACAAACAATATTTGTGTAAATATGATTTTAGCATGGAAAAAAAATCACTTGCTATCCTTTTTTTGTTGTTGTAAACATGCATTCATAGCTATTACAATGCAATAAACTAAAAACAACTGTAAAAACTCTTTCAAGCATTTTATAGCTCAAATTATACATATTAAATTAAATGCAAGTCATTTAAAAAACTTATTTCAAATGATTAAAAACCTGTAATCCTTGAAAAACATTGGTATTATATGATTTTGTTATAAAAGAAAGAAAATTATTTTTGTGGTAATAAACATTATGCCAAAAACTTCTATTGATTGAACTAAACTTGTACTGACCCATATATTACTTTGAATTAATTTTTCTTGAGTAAAAAGATTTTCTGTTGCTTAATTCATCCATAGAGAGAAAGTGGAGTCTTAAGTATCTGATCCTGTACAGAATGAAGCAACAAATTGCTCTTCGCTCTCATGCCCTTTGCATTCGGCCTTATGCAGTTGTTCTGAAAGAATAAACAGCAATGCCACACACAGAGACGCAAAACTGAAGCATCTCTCATGTGCCATGTTTGCTAGACGGTGCCGGCCTCCCTAAGTCAGACAGGGTTCTTGCACCGCATACTTTTTTTTTTTTAAAGAGCAAAGTCAAACAGTGACTCACAAATTCCTGCCCATTTTCCAGCGATGTGGCAGGCACGGCTTTCAGCCACCTTTCCTATAACCCTGACTGCAAACAAATCAGATTTTCATTGTGATTTTTTAAATCAAACAATAAGAGACTTTTATCAGATGATTCAATTTTTTTGATGTGTGCTCGATTTAGGCTGGCTGAGGAAATCACATGGGCCTACTAAAATGCCTTTAACTTCAGACAGGAGCAGAATAACCTCCAACCCTTCCACCCCCACCTTTCTGGAACATTCTGAAACTTCAAAGCGCCTCACTGTAACCCAGAGACACCTTCGACCACAGGTGCTGGGAGAGCTATCCAGGTCGCTGCTAATGTTCCGACTGCTTTGTTAGAATTCCCAGCAGTAAAACCAAGCGGTGTTTTTATTTTTTAAAAAGGTGGTGTGGGATTTCTCACTCGTGTAATCGTTTCTGTTTTTCTGCTCTGCGTGCTCGCTTCAGCAAAATCATAAAATATTGTGGGTTTTATGACTTTAAAGAAGATCTATGTGAGCAACATATCCGAACGTCTGACAAACAGCTCCAGTTGTAAAAATGCAGCAAAAAACTGTGGCTCCAGGGAAGGAAAAAGAATCTATGAACTCAGCAAAGTTAGTAAAAAGAGATGGCGGTAACCTTCAGAAGGGCTTAAATTCTCTCTCATCAAGCGCTCAGAGCCCCCGTTTAAATCCTCCACCCCTCTGGACGGTGGAGGGGAGCTAAGACTAAAGCTTAAATGCTTTGAATGATGGTGAGGAATGTTTAAAAGTGTCTGTTTGAGGAAAGGGGGGTGGGCTGTTTTTTTTTTTTTTTTTAAGGGGGGCGGGGGGGGTTGGAGACTCCCGTGGGACAAACCCCATCTCTCAGATCTGGTATGCGTGACTGAGCAAGGAGAAGAAAAAAATCTTAAACCTGGCTTCTTAACTTGGGGAAACAATGGCAACTGTTGAGAACAGGATTTATAATATTTCACTTGGTGAAATATATCCACTATTATAGTTACTAAATTGATATCAGATGCGGTAACAGCATATATATTATCGGACTGGATGACTTGCATTGTAAAATAAGCAGCATTACAGTTTTAACACCCTCTAACTAGCACAATTAAAAGGAAGCATCCATTTTGTTGCAGTTCATAAATAATGTAACGAACATGCATGCCCTTAACACACAAACATCACTTCCATCGTCCTCTAAAGCGCTCATTTCTCAAATCCACTACATTGGCAATCGACCAAATAAACCCATGACCCTATTATAGCAACATTATCTGTGGTACTGCCTAAACATTATGATGCTTAGCATCAAAAGGACACAAAACCAAACTGAATGCATGAATTACAGCAAAAATCACAAGCAGCAAAAACCTTTCCCCACAACGGAATTCAGAGTGGCTCTTTTATTTATATAAATATCAACTTTAATGTTTTTACTGTAAGAATATAAAACATTTTAATTTGGGATTCTTTTTACAAATACATTTACAGTACATTAGAACACAGTAGCTTCTCAGCAGGACTCAATACATGTTGCAGGTCGATACATCGTGGTACATATATAGGCCTGACATGCATTTTGCGTGTTACCCTCGTTTCCACCATGTCTTTTAGATGTAACGTTGACTATTATCGTATTTAAAACAGACAGATTGTTTTATAACATCATGTGCCCTGTTTCAGTCCTGTGAAGAGGCAAACAAGGTGTCAAGTGAATTGCTAACAGGGTTTTTTTTTCTATTTTAGGGACAAAATTCACTTCAATTTGAAGTACAACGCTCTGAATAACAGCCATTAATTAATATCTGCTTACATAAGCATAAATACATCAGCAGAGGGAACCTCTTATTCAAAGCAGGAATTAAAGGCTTTCAGGCCTGTAAAATTGAGCAAAAACTAAAAGAGATTGGAAATAAAAAAGCTTAAGTGTACAAACCTAGTATTTTTGCATAAGGGTAGTTGACATATAGCATGTCCATGAACTTTTGGAGATTTTAGTCTTGTCATTTATACAATGTATAAGGGAAAATGTTTTTAAGTTCTGTGACTGGTCACTATTCTTTCTCTCTTATTTTTAACCACACCTTAATTTTAAAAGGATACATGATTTGTTTTAAAGCACAAATATTGCATGTAATCTCTCAATTAATTTAAGATCACAAAACGGCATTGTTTCTAAAACATTTTAAGGTGAACTGTCACATCAGTTGCGAAACTGCTTGAAATTGGATGTCAACTACCCATAGACTTTTTTTGAAATATGTTTCGTTGGCTATCTGAAGCAAGAGAAATAAAAAAGGTATTCTGAATAATCTTCGGTCTTCTTGCTTTCTTTAAGCCAAAGACGAGATAAAGGGGGAGGGAATTGTTTTCTAGGCACAAATTCTCATTCTTCTCAAGAATAACAATGTAATACATCTAACGAGGTAGCCAAAATATCGCGATACTCGGGGAGGAGGAGGTTTAATATTGCGATTTGTTAAGAGAAAACAAAACAACTTTTTGTGTGTGTTAATAGCGATAACTGACACATGTATCACATTCAGCATTTTAAGCCTCTTTTTATGTACTTTGCTCTATTGAAATTCACCCATCCCCCTTCCCCCCTCCTTCTCCTCTCCTCCCTCCCTCCAACCCCCCCAAGTTTCACCTCACTTTCTCACTTTCAGTCATCTGCCAAAGGCCCAGGTTCAAAACTTTAAGGCAGGGGAGCTGCGTGATCCTCTCCAGTCCCCTCTTAGTGATTTTCGTACATCCATACAGATCGATGCCGGTCAGTTGCGTCAAGTGGTCTGCGATCAGCTCCAGTCCTTTGTCTGTAATCCGCACGCACTGGCCGATGTTAAGCGTCCTCAACTCGTGCATTTGGCGCACCATCCTGTTGATGCCATCGTCACTGATGTGGCACGAGCACAGCGACAGCGACTTCAGCTGGTACAGGCCCTGCGCGATATAAGCCAAGCTCTGGTCGCCTATCTTATCGCAAAACGACACGTCGAGTCCAGAGAGTTTCAACGTGCCCATGGCGAGATGCATGATTCCCGTGTCGCTGATGTTGTCGCACGAGCGCAGATTAAGGCTCCACAGGCTCGTCATGTGAGAGAGGTGGATCATGCCGGCATCCGAGATGCCCCCACAGAAACTCAGGTTGAGCACTTTGAGCTTGGTCAGGCCTTTAGAGATGTGCTTGAGGGACAAGTCCGTCAACTTCTGGCAATCCTGCAAGGTCAGGTATTCCAGACTGAGGCAGCCCTCCGCCGCGCTCCGGGTCATGCCAGCCAAGTGCCCTATGCCCACATCCGACACATGCCGGCAGCTCCTCAGGTTAAGACTTTTGAGTCTGTGCAAACCCCACGCGATGAGCAACAAGCCCGTGTTCGTGATGTTACTGCAGCCGCCCAGTTCCAGCACTTCCAAGTTTTTCAGATACTGCGCTATTCGGCCCAAACTGGAATCCGTGATCTGCTTGCAAAGGCTCAGATTGAGCACCCTCAGGGAAGGGATCTCCTGCACGAACGCGTGCCCCAGGCCGTTATCCGTTAAGTTATAGCAGCCGCTCAGATTCAAGCTCTCGATGTTGGGCATCCCCTGGATCACGTAGCTGAGGCTGCGCCGCAGGCTGAGGATCTGAACGCGCCGGATGCCCCGCGCCTGGAGGCTGGGGAACAGGGACGGATTCGCTCGCCTCAGATGCAGCTTGGCTTCCACCCCCCTCCACACGGACTTGTGGTAGGATGCGTCCCTCCACGCCGTGCACACTTGGGCCACTCTGCCTTTGTCCCTCACGTCCAAGTAGCTGAAAATCATGGCTAAAATCTCCGGGAAGAGACACGAGATGTGCGTCTCCATCTTCCAAACGCGCTCAAGAAAACAAACGGCGGTAAACCCCCACCAACGGTCGCCGTCGCGGCTCGTAGTCCCCTCAGGAGACAAAAAAGGCTTTTAGAAAGCTCCTCAAGCTTTTCCTTTTACATTTAACTGTGTAAATCGACAACTCCCCGTCCCGAGTGATCCTTTCAGCGATGTGGGAAGGATTCAAAAGCAAAAAAAAATGCCCCCAAAAGACGCTTGATCCGATTCAGACCGACAGCGATCGGCGGTCAGGCAGCGCTGCTGCCCGTTTGGCGCTTTGATAATAGTCTTCGCTCGACCCGGGGATCCAGACGGTCGTACATTTTCAAAAGATGTCTAAAACTGCCACAAACCTCGGGAGAAAATAAATTCAGTCCGCTATCAGATAAAAGAGTGAGGTTTCGTTTCGCGTTTGTGCTCCGCTCGCACTCATTGCCAAGCCGAGGGGCTTCCTGCTGCCTTTGTCTGATCTTTTCAAACTGACTTGGCAGGGCCGCCAGCACAGAGCGGCTGTGGGGGAGACGCGCATATTTAAACCCGTCAAAACCGCGCAAATTGTTTATGAACAGACTGTAACTTATAAAACAGGACCGCAGATGTTTGTAATTGTTGTCCTAGTCCGTCTTCTGTTTTCCTCTGAACTGTTACGAAAGAAATGTATGTTGTGGGTGTTTGTCGCCCCCCTTTGTGAAAGCAAAGTGGTTTAGCCCAACTCAGCTGGAACAGTAAGAATAGTTCCCCTGGAAACCAACTTCTTACAATTCAGTTCACTTTACCCTTAACCCTTCAGCTTCCGTGTCAGATGCTGGTATTTTTTGCAGTGTTTATTTCAGTTTTATTTATTAGTAGAGTAAAGCTACTTCTTAAAGTGACATTGTGTGTCAATAAATATGATTTTTTTAATGTGTATAAAACAAACAAACAATAGAAAGGGCTTAATTGTAAGCATTTTAAATTGTATAAGTGTAATATTTTGCTATATTGTTATTATTTTAGTTTTAAATGTAAATAAAACATGTCTTGCCATTCATTTGTTTATTATTCTTGTCATGCTTCTTTAACTATTATATACAGTCATGCCTTTGTTCACTTCTTGTAGGCTATGTGTCATTATAACCCAAACAAAAAGGCATGCAATGTTAGGCTCTGGCAGTAACTGTTAGCCTTTTTGCCCCGTCAGTCTTACGTAAGGTGGTTTTTATTCCACCTTTTGCATATTTCCCTGTCTTTGGGCCTCAGGCCCCCCTCTGTGGGCTCTTTGGCATTGTTAGCTGATATGACGGGAGCATTTGCAGAAGGTACTGGAGTGTAGCAGAAAGAAGGAAGAGAAGCAGCACACACACGTTTGTGTTTACAAAAGAAAATGCAGCACAGCACAACTGACAGCACAAGTCCAACCCTCTCCACTCCGGCTCTCTGTCTGTCTCGAACCTTCTCTCTACCTCACCACGTGTCTCTCTCTCTCTTTAATAAATGTCACTTTTTTTCCATCCTCCTCCTTCTGCTTTCACTGGTTCAGGTTATAATTGTGCAAAGCAGAAAACTCTATCGAACGTTACTTCAGAAGTAGCTCACAGTCCTGAAAATTCCCTCGAAATCAAAATGAATCCTATTACATGTTCTTACTGTGTTCAATTTATAAATGCACTTTATTATTAGCCCTGAAAGCCTTGTGGGCAGCATAGTGCCTCATGTGTCCCGAGTTCAAATCCAGACTTAAGGGCCCTTCCCCGATCCTGCCCCCATCTCTCTCCCACTTTGCTTCTAGTCAGTTCTGATCTATCCTGTCCTAATAAAGTTAAAATTGCCAAAAAGAAATCTAAAAAAAAAAAACATTATAAATGCATTTTACAAATACAAAACAAATCCTGCAAAGAACTTTTCTTACTTTTTTTGTTTGTTTTAATCAAAATATCAAAAAATTCTTAAATCAAGATACATTTAGATAGCAAAAAGATGTTAGATATTTAGTCATTGCATTGCATTTTGCTTAAAACTAGTAAAATCATCCACCAGTGCCGTAAGTAAAGTACTCTTAAAACAAGACTCTTTTTCTTTTTTTCTTGCATATTTAGCAAAATGCACTTAATTTAGATCCCCCCTCCCCCTCATGATACAAGACTAAATATCTAAAGCCTTTTTGCTTATTAAGTGCATCTTGATGTAAGAATTTTTAGATGTTTAGACTAGAAACAAGACAAAAATACTAAGATAGGTTGTTTTTAAACAAACCTCGCTCATTGATTCTTCTTATTTTTTTCATCTACTTAACCAGATCGTATCTGAAATATGTCCGATTACTGGAATAAAGCAACACCACGGACTCCATCTCATGCTGACGTCGAGCGAATTCATGCACATTCTCTGATAGACAGGTCCTGGGCTTGTATGGTGGACAGATGAAGGGCTCTGAATGCGCTCTGAGCCCCGGTGCCCAGCATGTAAGGGGGCGAGAGGTCTGTGACAGCGGTCCCTCTCCCTGGCTCCTCCAGCCGGCCTCACCGCCCGAGAGGACGGCTGCTCCAGAACTGCACTGCTGTGAGTCAGAGACTCTCAAAGCAGGCCTGCAGAGTCAAAAGCAGGACTCAAGCTGCTCCTGGAAATAAGCAGAGAGAAAGAGGGAGGAGGGGATGAGCGAGAAAGGAAAGGGAGGGGTTTGATTTAGAAAGCAGGCGAAAGCTAACAATTAAAAAAGACGCAGAGCGACGGCGCTGTTAATTTAATAGTTTATGATCATTCTGGCTAAATGGCACCAAGTGGAAGCAAAATAGACGGCGAAACGGAAAGTATTTAAGGAGGTTCTGATCTGAAGTGGAAGGGAAACAAAAGACTGAATCGAAGGAAAGTGAAAATGAAGCTGGGAGGCAGTGAGAACTGGAAGGACAAGTGCTACATGCAAATGCGAAGGTGCTGTAGGGCCTTGCAAAAAAAAAAAAAAAAGATCTGTCATGTGATTTGATGTGCTGATTCAGGGGAGGGAGATAATTGGATAATTGCATGCCACAGAACTGCGCTGATAACTGCGCTTGGGGCAAGCGTTTCCTAGGAGACGTAGGCATGTGTCAACATGCTGTTGAAAGCTGACACCTCATGAATAGATTTTAGGCTACTTTGTAGTTTCTCTCTCTCTCTCGCTTGGCTCCTTCACGGAATAGTGTATGACTCCAATCTGCTTTTTTGTTTTGCAAACGGTGGCAGTCTGAGGAGAGATTTTGGCGGATGTAACTCGCACAAACGCTTGCATACATCCAGCTAGCTGAATGGCCTTTTCATGAAATCAGACAACAGTTTCTTCTACGGGAGGGGAAGCTACGTTACTCTATTCAAATCAGGTCGAATCTCCCTAGGAGCTGCAACCCCGTTGGGGTACTACAGGGGAAGCACCAGGAAGCCGATGCTCTCTGTGTCTGTGTAAAGAACAGGCGATGATGTAATACTCTCCCTGCATATAATGCATTGTAATGGTAATACCGCTAGTGATACAAAATGAGCATATCTCTTTATTTTCCCATAACGTTTCAATTCTTTGCTTTTGTATGTGACACGTTTGTGCACTTTTCTCTTATAGACAGCCTGATGGAGTGAGGTGTTTGCTTTCTGCTGCAAAGTTTGTCTGTCAGAGTAAGAATCTTTGATCCTGCCGCTACAGAAATACAGCAGTATGTAGTGTGATGTAGAAGGCAAGTGAAAGAAGTCGATTGAATTTTGATAGATATAAAACTGTATTGGTTTATGTATGTGTGAATGTGTATATAAATATATAGTGCAAAAGTCTGAAGCTGCTAGTGAAAAAACCCTTTACATTTTAATTTTTTTTCTATTGTATATATATTTTATACATATATATATATTATATATATGTATATAATTAAATTTTATAACAATGTAAAATTATCCGTTACAAATCCTAACAATGACAAATTAAAATTTAAAGATGAACATTAATCTCAACCTAATAATAATCAAATCTAATCTAAAAAAATATAATCATATATAATCATAAATAATATAAAATCTAAACACAAAGACACATAAAATATATGTATGATATATTATTACCATATAAAACCATCCATGTTCTCGTGTAATTTTACAATCCACATTTTTTTGTAGCACAGTTTTGCCAATAGTCATAAAAATATAATTGTATATTTTATATGTTAAAAATAATTTAAAAATAGAGGAATATATTCATTTGAGTTCAATAATAATCTAAAAGTAACTAATCTAATAAAATAAAAACTTTATAAATAAATAAAGTAAGATAAATACATGCAATATATGTTACAATAACAATGTTAGTTGTATATGAATGAATATATAAAATATATATATATATGAACATAATTAATTTAAAATTTTATTAATTTTAACCTAACCTAACCCTTATTTTTTTTACTTTTATGTTCTTTATATTATGCTTAATAATAATCTAAATATAACATTTTTAAGTATGTATATTTAAAAAACATTTAATAAAAAAATAGTTATTTTACATAGTAATAGTGCTTTGCTGTATCTTTCTGTCTAGTGAGCAAAAGAGACATAGACATATGCATACATTTATTTATTTATTTATTTTTGGATTGTCTCAGACTCTTGGCCCCACTGTATTTCTTTTACGTTCTGCCCTCTTACACCAGCTTTCCTTTCTCATCTTCTCTTCTTTCATAGCTCCACTTTCTTTCCTTTTCTTTACTCTCTCTCTCCTTCTCTCTGTGTGCCTGGAGCCCACAGCCAGGTGAGGCCCCTCCAGAGAGTAATTACAACCTGAAACAGAGATCGGAGCCCTGCGGCGCTCACCATCAAAGCAATCGTAGGGAACAGCCTGGGCTAATGTGCTGAAGAGGAGAGACTGACAGGGCAGAAAGCAGTGGGTTCATCAAAACACACGCACGCATACAAAAAAAACTAAAAACACCAAACTCAACTTCTCTCTCATAGCATGACCGACAATAACAGGCCGTTTGGCTGCACAATGGTCACATTGCCCACCTGGGACCTTCAAGAGACATAATAGAGAGCAAAACAGTCAGAGAGATGACTGAATTAGTCTGCTGCATGTCCGGGCCTGGAGAGAGGGAGGAATTAGGAACGCATTGAAAAGTGTTCTTCAAACAACTGTGTGACACAAGGGCAGAATATACACACATCAGACAGTAAAGCCCTCAGCTTCAGGGGCCTTTGAGACCCAGTGCTAGATGTCATAGGTCCTGCACCCACAAGGAGAGGTTACTGTTAATGCGAGTTTTAGCAGTGAGGTCATAAGCTATGAGTGTTTAGAGGCCTGTTTTGTCAACAAAGACGATTTTCAGCCTTGGGGATGTCTGTGAAAATGTGCTTTGCGAAGGTGTTTAAGTCCATAAACCATCCAGGTTGTTTTACTGAACTGACACAAGCCTGTTTATTGTCATTTTGTGCAATTTATTTCACTTTAAATTCAGTACAATATGTTCGGGAACACTTGAAGCCATTATATAGAATGCATTTAATAAATATTTGGTCACACTTTAAAGTAGGTGGCCTTAACTGCTATGTACTTACATCAATAAATGAGTACAATGTACTTATTGTGTTTATATTGTATTGCAAAACACATTTGCTGCTACTGAGGTGGGATATGGTAGGTTTAACGGTGGGTTAAGGTGTAAGGAATGGGTCAACAGTGTAATTATAAAAATATAAAATTTAATTACAGATTTAATTACATATAGGTATTTTAAAAATATAAGTACAATGTAAAATCATGTATATTAGAGCATTGTACCAAATTATTAATTTAAATGTAAGTACAGTAGTTAAGGCCACCTAATATAAAGTGGGGCCAAATATTTATGTTTAATTTTTATTGTGCATTATTTAAGGCATAATTAGGCACAATTCAATAATTGTAACCAAAATTAAAATACATGATGAGATTTATATTCATGTTTACATCTTTAGGTAAATTGTATTCAAACACATGACAAACAACTAATGTCAGATAAATATACTAATATTATAATGCATTTTAACTTTGGTTGCAATTGTTTATGAAAATGTATAATGCAGTGCAGTGTACATTATGAACACCTTTCTTTTATATTATGAATTCATAATATTTATAACAATTATTAATATATATAAAGCCTTCAATCAAGTACAGTGTTGTCATGGCAACACAATTTGTCCAATTATTTTAACTCATGAAACGAGATTTAACTCTATTTTTAAAAATGAGTTTAAAATAATTTAATAACATTTTTAAAATCATTTTAATATTATAATTAATATAATTAAGATGGAATTGCTTGTACAGCCAACTTGACAAAAGCTTTTGTTTAGTCTGTTATATTATCACTAAAACTTTTCTTGTAGCATTGTTTTATTATAATACCATGAACAAAACTACTAAATGAAATTTGCTAAATTTGTTCAGAAACACTTCAGATACACTTTAATGACTTGGCCTTTACCTTTGAATCATTAAAGTAATTTTCATCTTTTCTAGATGAAACCCCAGAGCTAAGGCATCATTATTCAGGCTGTGAACCTGCCTTGAAAATCAAGACTAATAAGCATTCCAAAGAAGTTAAAGTAGACCAAATGCATTTTAGAAAAAGGCTACAAAGTAATGCAGCGGCCCCATTGGCCTATTGTTGGTTTAATTATCGAGAAGTAATCATTTATCATAATATCTGCACAAACAAGGAAATCTGAGTCATTTAAGTGATTGCACAAAAAGAACCACGTGAAAGCAAGTTTGGGGTTTGCCAAAAAAACATAATTGTGACCCAGTTGCGATGAGGGAAAAGTTTGTCTTGTTAGATAAGACCAAAATGAAACTTTTCAGCTAAAATCTGAACTAATACTTATGGTGCAAATCTAACACTGCCCACACAGCAAAAAACACATCACATTTACTGTGAAGCATGCTGGTGATAGCATCACACTGAAAGGCTGTTTTTCATCAGCAGACACTGGGCATCTTGTTAAAAGAGAAGAATGGATTTAGGGAAAGAACATGGGGAAATATGGCAGAGGGGCCTGTTTCGAAAACAGCAAGTATCAAAGGCATATTAAGGCAGAAACAGCTCAAGAACAAAAAAATATAAAGTCCAATCTATTCTTATTACAATTGAGAATCCCTGCTTTTATATTTTATATATATATATATATATATATATATATATATTCTAAATTAATTTATACAATTTATAATTATT
>JAUCMU010000080.1:3651984-3705131 GCA_032275025.1 Enteromius treurensis
TTATTTTATCAGAATTCATGTTGTTGTTATTTGTTTGAATACATTTGTTGAAATACACATTTCACACAGAAAAACAAATTGGTTTTAATTGACTTTACTTACTTTAGGAGTCTGAATCATTTTGCAAGACACTGAATATCTGTGCGTTTGTATTCTCGTTTATTTTTGGTTCATCTCGCCATAGCTGTCAGAGAGTGTCTCTTTTAGAGAGTGTTGATTGTGGAGAAGAAAGCCGAGCTGTTTGTCTCAGCGCTGGGACTCAGAGACAGCCGTCTGCTGACAGTGCACCGAGCAGCTGTGCTGCCCTCATAATAACAATAATGAAAACCTAAATAATTGATACATTCGCACAGAAATGCATTGTTTGCATTTGAATTAAACATTACAAGAAGGTGTATTGTGTTTGATAGAGGAAAGAGAAGTTTAAAGCATAAAGGGCCGGAAACACAGAACTTGAAAGCAGGGATTAGTATGCCGCTGATGTGCTGACCTACAAGTCTGGTCTGGTTTGTTCTCCTTCTCTTCCTGCACGGTCCCTTTTTGGCCATCTCCCGTTCTGTGTCTATGCTTTCCACCTCTCTTGCCCCCTCCCACCCCGTTGCTGTTCCTCTCATCCACTTCAGGAAAGTGGGCTGCGCTTGCATCCCGAGGGGTTGATCCGATACAGGTCAGGTTAATCAATCCAGGGGGAGTGAGAGGCAGTGCTGGGAGTTTTAATCAGGCCGAGACTGTGGAGACTCCGACCTCTCCACCCTCCAGCTGCCTGCTTCAAGCCAGCGTGTTTGTATGTGTGGTCACGTTTGAGGACTTGTCCTCTTTCCTCTCCCTTGGCATGTGTGCTCATGTATAAGCAGGGCTGCACAGCGTTTCTGTACCTCCGTGTTTTGACCGTGAGTTTGATGAAATACATTGACCCCGCCTGGATGTCCTGGCCAGAATTTCTAAAATTGGCTAAAATGTCTACGTTTTGGCTGAAGGTAAAGACTGGAACATTTACTGGGATTGTACATAATCGACCAATCATGGTGTGCGAGAAGGAGAAAAAGCCAAAGCAATGCAAATATAAATTCATATAGCTTCAGTCATATACTGACAGTCAAGAAATTTTATGCAATTTAGAAATCCCAACCAGGGCATCTCTGGAACGTCTTTCTAGATTTTTCTCTTTTTTTCATATGTATCTGTTTATTTATGGAGTATGAATAGTAATAAATAAAACCATACAAGACATTCGCCTACATTTTACAATTAAAATCAGCTTAATATCTATTTTGTTAGTTATCTTTTCAACAGCATGTCTGAACAGCTGTACTATAGTACTTTATATTAATTCAAGAATCTTGTAATTGATATGCAAAGTAGCCTGTCATTTGTAAAGGATGACATTCATTTTGATGGTCAGTTTTTATGGTCAATTTCCTGCTAAAAACAATCCATTAACTATTTCTTTTGCCTTAATTAGCTTCTGATTTGCTGTTTATTATTAATAGTTAGTAAGGTAGCTGTTAAGCATTGTTGCCAAGTCTGCGGTTTTCCATAGGATGTTTTTCATGTCCACGGGTTAAAGCAACCCCAATAACGTAATATTTAGCCCCTTTTATCATTGAAACCCCACCAAACTTCACGTAACACAGTTTGTACTGGGAATCCCCCTGAAAAGTTATTGAGCTAGTTTTGAGTGGCAATTATGCAGGTTTTGCTGTGAAAACCTGGCAACCCTGCTGTTAAGTTAAGACAAAGGGTATGATTAGGGATGTAGAATAATGTCATGCAGAATATGTGCTTTATAAGTACTAATAAACAATCTATATGATAATAATAGGTATTCTAATAAGCAATTAGTGAGAATTGGTTCTGTTTTGATTTACGTTTATGATATTTCCCAAATAGGATAGCAATTTTAATTTCATTTTCAGTTTTCATTAAACCTGTATCACAATCCAAAAACACAACCATTTTCAACCATTTTATTATTTAAAAAAAAAAAAAAAAAAAAAATCATGAATCTTGAGACCAAAATAAATTTGTAAAATGTAAAATTCTCTCTGATTCCTCTTCACAAAAACAATATAATAGTGATTAACCCCTGCCTTGAACGTACTAATATAATAACCTCAGGGATCATATTGATCAAGTCTCTTTAGGAATAACACATTCATCAATATCTGACCACAATTTCGAAAGTCATGTTTGCACTTCATAACACCAATAAGAATACACTTTTTCTGTACTTCTATAAATTTAACCCTATATTGTCTGCTATCTTTGATGTGCAATAAGACCTATCCTGTGGTGAACGAGGGGCTGGGGGGAGAGAGTAGAGGAGGAGGAATGGAGCAAGCTCTCCAGGGCAGCCCAAGAAGATGGGTAGCCAGCGGCCTGTCAGCATGCCAGGACTGATGTGGGCACTGCGCCCAGGCTGACGGCGGTCTTCGTGCTGCCTGGGGAGAGAATGAACCCCCCATACTCTACTCTGATAAGAGCATGAGATGTAGAGTGAAAGATGAAGAAAGCAGCATATATATATATATATATATATATATATATGAAACTGACCTGTATACTCAGAATCCAGACAGATTTATCCAGGGTCAGATGAGCAAAGTGCATCCATTGACTTGTTTGACTCCAAAAAAACAGGAGCAAGCCTTTCAGCTGGCAAGCTTTTTACCTTTTAATCAATGCCTTTTCACCCAATGCATCTGACAATGCTCTAATTGTGACTGTTGGATCCTGGGGTTAAGTGCATTGCTCAATAGCACAGTAATGAGTAAGCAGGATTGCGGTTGCAGTCACTTGCAACCACGTCCTGAGTCGAATATCTCTCGCAAGCACTCTTGTGAGTAGATATGGGATGGAACATGGTTTTTATTAATGCTTAATATTGTAAAATTCATAGTGTAATAATCTTGCTGTTTTGATCAAAGACGGACGTAGATGTAGATCATTAGCGAGTGTGTTTGCATGAACATTTTATAGATTGCGCTTAATAAAAAGTCATGCTAGTGTGAATTTATCTGGAAAAGGTCATAAATGGTTTATGCAAAACCAAATTGGACTTTTGCTGTGGATGCAAAGACCATGTATGGTCACTGTATTCATTGTGCATCTTGTCTGACTGTGTAGCGTTTTATACGATGGAAGGAAGAGCCCAATCATATCCAAATGTATAATGAAAACATGGTTTTCTTGTAATGTTGTCTCTTAGTTTGCATGTAAACCTGTAAAACGTGGGTTTTTAATGAGCTGATTTTTGATAGTTATTGCACACAGTGAATGCGCTGACATGCATAATGTTGCACTGATTATGCTTAATAAGCTGACGGCATGTAAGGTCATGTACATGCCTAAAACTGTGTGCTTTTATGAGGGGGAAAGGTCATAAACGGTGTAAGAAGAACTCGATCACAGTTAGATTTTTCCCCATTACATTTTTCAATTAAAAGGTCATGGCTTATTCATTGTTAACCATCAACATTGTCAATTATGTAAACCTTTTTCCACCTCAGAATTAACAAAAACAAACAAATAAAAAGTGATCACTTTTCTGAGTTTATCTTATGGTTGTTAAAGTTGTTAGAATTTAGCTTTTTCTTGCAATTAAGTTGATATCTAGAAATTCAGACTTTTTACATCACTCATCACGATTATGTCTCGCAATTCAGTTTTTCTTAGAATTGCAAGTAAAAATGTCAGAATTTTAAAATATAAAGTCAGAATTGTGAAATAAAGTTGCAATTACCTATTTTATTCTTTTAATTTGTGGTGGGCTTCCTTCCTTGTTACTCTGTAGTGCTTTTGATGCAAAAACTGAGAAAAATTGCATCTAAACCCCTTTTGAAGAGCTGATTTTTGATAGCATTTTTGATCTTAATAGACCTTTTTAAAATATCATGCAATCATGGTGTTTTCCCGTTGTCAGGTTTGTTCATGTAAGTGCGTTTGATGCTTATTTCAGTATGCTTTTGGTGAAAGGAACAAGAATATGACCCACACTCGTCCAGTGTCATCACACCATCACCCCCTTAAATCTATAACGTGTGCTGTGTCCCCCATCCCATGGGGGGACTGACCCCAGACCCGTCCCGTCCCGGTGAGGAGCGGCTGTCAGAGTGCCCTCTCCCACCCCCACCATCACATCAGGAACCTGGCAGATACATGGTCCCTCCAGCAGCTACAGGCCCCTGACTGCTGCGTCCATCTATTTATTAGGGAATAAAGTAGCTCTAACAGCCCCTGCGCTTTTGTAGCAGGATCCCCGCTGGTTCTCCACACTACACCAAGTCCTATCAGACTTCTTACTGGGAACAAATTGACGGAGAGGAAGGAGAGAGTAAAAGGGCCATGTGCGTCATAGAAGAGAGAGAGTGACTGATGTGTGGCCAGTTTGGCCTGTGTCTGGTTTCCTGAGCCGTCAGTGCAGAAAGCCATATGGGCTCGGTGGAGAGAGAGAGAGAGAGAGAAAGAGAGAGAGTGAGACGTGCGTTCACTTTCACAAAAAGAGCAGCGTGCATGAGTCATCATCTTCCAGCTTTAGAGAGGGAAATGAAATAGAGGGTACAATCCCAGCTTTACCCGAAAAAAGCGGCACAGAAGCTGCATCTGAAGCTGTTTCCCCCAAAACATGCAGATTATATTTGGAAATGATCATGTGAAATGTTAAGAGCTTCCTTACTGTTTGTACTATGAAAACTTGATTTGTGGTTTATTTACTTATTATTATTATTATTAATAATAAGTTAATATTAAGGGGGGGGGGGGTGCATTGTTGAAAGAGATGGGGGGGGGAAATATTAAGTGGATCTTTGCATGTTATATGTCACCCTATTCTTTCTTCAATACAAATGTATTTTAAACAACAAAAAAGAAAAGACAATGTTATGAAGTGTTATGTTTTTAATATAAGATTATGGATGTAATGTGAATAAACATATTACACATATCATATTATAAAAATTAAATGAAATATAGTTTTATCCAAAAAAACATTTAATCGTATACAAATGTAATTTATTTATTAAATAAATTCATTAATTTTTATTTTATTTATAATATATCTGAAACAATTTTTTTTTAACTGTAGAAAAATATAAAATTGACAAAAATATATCAAGCTATCTATTTATACACATATATATGTGTCCATGTGTGTGTGTGTGTATATATATAAAGAGTTTATTTGCAAAAACAGATAACTCTGTATAAAATCATACTGAAAACACATTAAAAACACAATAAAATGACATGATTTTGTAAAAGTTATAAAAGTGAGTTATCTGTTTTTTGCTACAAAAAAAGCTCATATATCCTATATGCTATATATAATTTATATATTTATTTATTTTTTAAACACTACTATAAACCAGCCATAATAGAGTCCTAAGCAGAGTTACAGTAAGAGAAAGATACAGAACAGTGAGAGAGAATGGCTGGAACAGAGTGAATGAACAACAGGAGAGGGAGCACGACAGGAGAAGGAACAGGGGCATGAAACATCTGAGGTGCAGGTGTAGGATAAGGAAATAAATGCAAAATGGCAGAAAAGAGGCAAAACAAGCTGTGGGAGAGACTATACACTGAGTAAAGGAAGTGGAAGGCGAGAGGTGAAGGGCAGAAAGGAGAAAGAAAGACAGTGGAGCAGGCTAAAGGAGAAAGAAGAGGAAAAATGATGGAATTTCAAGAGCGCACAGTGGGAACGTCAGGAAAGTGTCTCGGAGTGAAAGCGAGCAACATGGGGTGGGAGTGACGGAGCTGACAGTAAAAGAGAGCATGAGTGGTGAGAGGCATTGTGTGTTTGTGTGTGTGTGCAGCCCACATGTCTTTGATTTGGGAGTCTGCCTGCTATCTGGGTTAGTCACAGACAGCGTTATGGAGAGACGCTGCAGTTTTAATGATATACAGCAGGCTGCTCGCTCAGACACCTCAGCACACAGATCTGTCAGGCTTGCCTCACCATTGATCTCCCAGCGGCTGCCGCAAAGCACCCTGGGAAACACAGCTGGACCGGTTAACCCCACCCCCAGCACGTGTAGAGCCCCCTCCCCGTCATTTCCACCGTACCCCGAACCACATGGCGTTGTGTGTGAGGAAAGAGGGGGGCATTTACAGTACGTGTGACTCAACGGGGAAGCAGCGGGTTTTACAGACTTGTGAACACTTTGGTTATTATAAGTGCTGTGAATTCACAGCCAGAAAGCTGCTTCGCATATGACTGTTTGATGCCGTGTGATTAAGAACTTTCGCTCTTTATTCCGTGCCTTCGTTTTTCTCTGCATGCACAGAGACCGAGGCACTGGGCAGACTGTTTTGGATTAGTGGCTGTTTTTATGCTAGTCGGGATCTTTGGTATGGGTGGCATCTTTTCTCTTTCAGTCTTTCTGTCTCTCTCTCGCTGGCGCCGGAGCTCTTTGTGCGCAGTTGTGTAACTGGAGGATCATCACAGAGTTCAAGAGCTCTCCTGAGCTTTAGCCAGGTTGTCTTCATCTTCGCTTGCTCGCACATTTACACACACACCGTCTGCTTGGCTTCAGTGTTTCCCTTGTCTTCTCTCACCTCTGTTTCTTTCCTGTTCTGTGTCAGACACTCAGCTGTTTACATAATCGCTCAAAATCAGATCCAAACCTTAAAGGGATAGTTCACTCAACATACTGTAAAAAGGACTCACGCTTGTGTCATTGTTTCTTCTGTGGGACACAATAGAAGATGTTAAGTGGAACATTCACACTGCTGTTTCAATGAAAGTGAATGGTGACTAGGCATTTAACAATAGTCACATGATAGATTTATGTGTGAAACAAAACCAAAATGAGCTCCCAGAGCTTATTTGTGCCGTTTGAATATGCACATTTGGTCAATATTGCAGTCAGATATGGTCTTCTCGTGCAGTCTTAAAAATAACGGTTCTTTATTTGCACTTATTGGCAACAAAATGACTCTCAGAGATATTTTTGGTCAATAATGTGGCGAAATTTGGTCAAAAAAAAAAATTGTTGACTTCTATTGTTCCATTTAGAACTTTTAACATCCATGGAAACAGAAGGTTTCCGAAAGCACTTTATAGTGAACAAAAAGTTCTTTACAACAGTAAAGTCATATGATAGCTTTGTGAGAGGAACAAAACCAAAGAGTTCTCAAAGTGTTTGTGCAGTTTGAATATGCACGATAATGTGGTCGTATTTGGTTAAAATTTCATCTTCTTTATTGGCATCTCTATGGATCAAAAAAGGTTCTTTACAATACAGATAATAACTGTCATATGATAGCTTCTTGGGAGGAACAAAACCTGCTTATTTGGCCAAAGATGTGGTACAATGAAGAACTTTTAACATCCATGGAACCATTCCATTCTACAAAAGTTTCTTTATAGTGGAAAATTGTCTTTAGATTATTAAAATGTACTTCACGTTAAATAAAGTTTTTTAATAACTGTAATGTTCTTTAGGGATGAAGAGTGGTTCTTCTGTGGCATTGCTGCAAAATTCCAGTTTCTGGAACCTTCATTTTTAAGAATGCATAACTTACAGCATATATGATCATTTTGTCATGTTTGCAACGATGTCCCTCTCTTATTATAGCCTATTAAAAAGAGCAGCGCTAACATTCTGTTAAACGTCTTGTTTTGTGTTCCAAGTGAGCAAGAAAATAACACAGGTTTGGTAAATGATGACAGAATTTTCATTCTCTAACTGATCTGCCAGCACTGGCAACAGCTCTTCTAATATAAGTCAGTACAAATCTGCAAAGCCTGTATGAAGACAGCATCCAGCTTCTGAAACCCACTGGATGCTTGGATTCTATTCATGCGTGCCAGTGATGTCATCATTTACCAACCATAGCTGGCAGCAGCACAGATGGCATAGAATAGACCAACAGAGCGAGAACGTGCCCATTTAAGGTCACATTGAAATGTGTATTATTAGCACCAATTTCAGGCAGATTGAGTAATGTATAAGCAATGTATATGTGGTGTATGTAAGCACACTCAGCTGCTTTTTCTGGGTTTATTGCTCACAGTTAGAGGTGACCTGCTAGACAGGATCGAAGTGGCTCTTAATTCAAAAGACCTCACAGGACTCTTTAAAAATCAAATCAAATGACAGACAGTGGTGTTTATACACAAGCTCTGGCAATTCAATCTTTTTTTAGTGTGTATATTTTTCTTAGCACCTACAAAGAGCGTAATGCATACTGATAAGCATGAGGCATCGGCCGTGTATTACACGAGCATTGCGCTGGGTTGCGCTGCGATTGCATACACCTCGTGAGAAAATGGAATTGTTAGTTTTTCTGTCTGTGTTCATTTCTTGCCAAAGTGCGCCACCATGCGATAAGATGCAGTAATAGAATCAGGACTTTGAATTGTGAACGGAAAGCGTGCAAGAGATACGGACTTATAAACTCATGCTTTTGAAAGTAGGTTAGAGAATTTTAAAAGCAATGACATGCCTTTACTATTTTTATTAAATAATAAAAAAAAAATAGCTGTTTTCTTTTTGTTATAATTATAGCTACATTTACATGTTAAGTAGATTGTTTTATTCAAAAATTATTTTATTGTTTCATGATTAACAATTAACGTAACAATTAGGTTAATATATTATTTTTGGCCTTTGGTTTCACAGACTTTTTGGCATCTATGATTGCATGAAGAACGTTTAAGGTTCTTTAAGAATGGATAGTTTTCGTTTAATAACTGTCCATAAAAAAATGGTTCTTTTGGAAACCCCCCAAAAATGTATTTTCTATTGCATTGCTGGGAAAAAACATTTTGGATACTATATTATAATGTGTTATTAAGTGTATTGTAATTACTTAATCAGTGCACCAGGTGGAGCAAACACCATTTACTATTTATAAATGTGAACTCAAACGAACCACCACACGTTGTGCTTAAAAATAAGGATTTCATGAATGTATGTGCATTATCAGATTACCCTGAAGCCAGTCTGTTAGACATTCTTTGATTTGTTTATACACAATTTTCCTCTAATCGTCGTCCAATAAATCCAGTGTTTGAAATTATTATAGGCTTTACGTAGATTTTGACATAGCATTTACAAAAACGGAAGAAACAACCACATTATTACAGTAATGATGCCGTAATTATAAGCACCGCGCAGTGTGAAGTAAAATAAACAGAATTTATTGCTCACTGTGCGTCAGGGTCCCAGGGTGAGGGAGGGACGGGGAGACGAGCCCAGGTCTGCGATGGGAGGCGTAAAGGTGATGGCTGGGCGTGTGGATTAGAGGAGATGAAAGGGTCCGGAGAAGCGCTTTATCATGCACAGACTGCTCGGAAATTGAGTGGCGTCTCTCACACCAATTCTGACATGTCTGCACTCAAAAGAGAGGTGTGGGGGTGATGCTGGAATGGCACAGGGCTCTCTACAATTCCCAAACCAAGAGTCTGGAGCTGTAAAACACTCATTGTATTTGCATTCCTTACACCGCACTTCTGAAGGATAGGGTGCAATGTGGCTGTTTATGTCTGCAATGTTGGTTATCAGCTGTAAATTCGTCTAAAACGGGCGTGCTGATAAAACTTTCCCCACATTATATCCCGGTTTAGTCTTGGTTGCTGAAGTGTGAGTGGATATCTCATGCCCAAGTGCGTTTAATGCAACTGCGTCTTTTTATGTGTGAAGTGATTTAGAGGGTAGCAGGAGTTGAACTGTCAAAGATCACATGCGTGGCTTTTATTCCTCGTGTCAAACTGGGATTTTTTTGTTTCCCCCTTGTTCGGATTTATTGCGGTAAACTATTGAGCTAAAAAGAATGGAGATTATACGCATGTGAACTTTGATGAAAGAATTATATTTTCCAAGCCGTTAACTCTTTTATTCCATCTCCCTCCTTGAACTTTTGACTTTTTTGATTTTCATAGAAATGCTTCGCGAGAATCTCAAGCTCCTCTTAATACGCGCGCTGTGTCGTGATTTACCATAAGCGCACTTGCGCGCCGGTTATTTTAGCCTCTGCCGCGAATCGGATTCTCATCTGCTGCCCTCTTGTGTTGTTTGGCCTCCCCAAATTCCTCAACAGTTCCTCCGCTCCCCTCGCGCTCCTCCTTCTCTTTATTGTATCCGCGTCTAAACCAAGGGGGTGCGCTGAAGTGCGAGCAGAAGGAGGGAGGGTTAAGTTGTGCCATCGGAGCGCAGTGGTGTTAGTTCATATCGAGAGAACGGGCAGAGACAGAGGGGGAAAGAGAGTTTGGACTATCACTACATAGTTGCACTTATGTCTTTTTATCGTTCGTTTTAACTTCTATCCATGTGGCGCTTATGTCCATTACGCACCGACATCCACTTTCGTTGCGTTTTATGAAGCGGAGTTTGAAAAGAACATTCTCAACAGATGTCAGACTCCGTTAGTGCCTCGGGTCATCTAGGTGTTTTACGCACAGCTGGTGTTTAAAACTGAGCTGGGGCGAAATTGAGGGGATTCAGAGGCACTGGACTTTCTTTTTAGTCCTGTTAAAGGAAGCAGCTCCTCCAAGTGGGTTACTATCATTTCCTAAATGTTTCCCCAGAGGAGGCTCTTCGCGTTTCCATTTCTTGGACGAGGAAGGATGGATGTGAGAATGAACCAAGGACACCTACTTTTGGCAGTGACTCTCATCGTCTGCAACTCACAGCTGCTGGTGGTCGCCAACTCATGGTGGTAAGATCAGATTATATTTGCAAACTAATCTACCTGTCTATATTTCTAAAGGGTGTCATATGTGTCTTTGTAAAGGATGAAACAATGCATAAGAAAACTGTTAGCTGAGAACAAATGTGAAGGCTTTGTCACAATATTTACCTTGGGCAACAAATGGTCAAACTGTTTGTAAATAAGGGCATTCAATGCAACATGTCCTGAAGACAACAGGTTTTTCCAACAGTTTTCAATTTAATAATAAGTTACAGACACTAGTAAAGCTCCATCATCCATAACCTAATATCACAAAAATGAACTTGCTTGAAATTAAACTTGGCATAATATTCTTGCAGTGAATCACAGTTTGACTAACATAAAAACAATACAATGCTTATGACAATATCTTATTGCATTCTTCAAAAGAAGAAGACTACATGAGTATACTACATGAGCCTACTTGAGTTTTACACTGTTAATGATGTTTTTCCATCATGCACGCTGCAGGTTAGTTGTCCGCACTGTATTTGGCTGATGGCCTGTGCTTTGGTCTTACTTTCTCAGGTCATTAGCAATGAACCCCATCCAAAGACCGGAGATGTACATCATTGGAGCACAGCCTCTGTGCAGCCAGCTGACGGGCCTGTCTCAGGGTCAGAGGAAGCTCTGCCAGCTCTATCAGGACCATATGGTTTATATCGGAGAGGGGGCAAAGACGGGCATCAAGGAGTGTCAGTATCAGTTCAGGCAAAGACGATGGAACTGTAGCACGGTGGACAACACGTCCGTGTTTGGCCCCGTCATGCAGATAGGTGAGTCAATGTGATGATGCTTACAATGCACTCAAAACAAGGATCTAAACTGATTACTTGAACAAAAAGAAAGCATGCTAGTTTGCCATTGTTTCATAAAAACAATACATAAAACATGGAGGGAAAAAAATATGTAGCCAATATCTGCCATATTTGGTAGATATATAATTTAAGGGGCTATTATTGTTTTTTGTTTTTTTGTCTTTTAGTCTATTTTGGTGTCTTTCATATGAATTATGATCACAATGCATGTACGTTTTGTCTTCTAGTCTATTTTAGAGTCTCTCATATAAATTCTGATCACAATGCAAGTAGAAATATTTTTTTAAATCTACTCAGAATGAGACGGACTATTTTGTTCTTGTTATTATCATCAAAAATATATAAAATGACAGTGCTTTGCCAACTTTATTTATTTATTTATTTAAAACGCATTAAAAATAAATAACGCGCTTGCTTTAACAAACGTTTCTGTTAAGAGTATAGTTTTATTTAGTTATACTTACCGTGCATGTAAACCGTGTGTTACTATTGTTGCGCGCTCAGTAAGCATCAAACTGCTCCCCGAGATTTTACGCATTGCGCTCTTGACATCAATTTGGTGATTTTCATATTACATTGTTTGTTATTTAAAAACATCGGGTGCTCTATATTCGTTTATGCATGCATGTTTGCATCCGTGTATGCAGCATATTTAAATGAAGACCGTTTCTCCGGAAAGTGTCAATCCTTCACGTGGCCTGTGAGCAGCGTGTAGGCTACTTGAATCAAATGCGTGCTCTATTGCGTGTCGATCTCTCACAGAAGACAGCGCTCGTTGCCTCAATTGAGTGTTAGTTCCGCTCATCAGTGAAACAAGGTGTAAGACGCGACATGCCCCCCTCTCATGCCCCCCAAATAGCACGGGACTTATTTGCAGTCAATCGCGAGGTTTATATTGAGGTGTTAGTCGGGCCATTGTCCAGCGTCGCTTTTGAAATGCAATGACACGATGACACAGAGTCGGGATATCCGGGACTCTATTTGAAGTCTGGGCACCAAAGGCCAATAAAAGTGGCCCGGATTCAATAGGCGCATCTCTGGAATGCAGGTACACACCCGACTACACGCGCCGCTTTGTGTCTTTGATACTGTGAAACCGGCAAAATTTCATTCAATTTTACTATTCTTTCCGTATAGTATGTTAACTATCTATCTAAAATTTGTTGGACTGTAATCTAAGGAGTTTGATTTATATTTTTTTACATACTGAAAGCAGAGAGGGGAAAAAAACCATAACATCAAGTAATGTAAAATCGACAAGCTTTTTAGTGAAACATTAACATTATAAGCCTTCTGCTCCTGTCATTTATTTTGTGCAGTTGTTTGTGGTCAGTCTAGTCAGGGCCGAGTTCACTTTCATTTAGCCATTGAGGAGGGCCGGTTCATTAAAGAGGAATTCTCGAGGCCTGGAGTTTAAAAACGTTTTGTTTGACAAATTTCCTCTCATAATTACTGTGTCGCTGAGCATTGATACAAAGTGCTTATCTCTAAATATGGTTGTACCAGCACTTTTTAACATGTTTAAACAGCTTTTAAACGTTAAACGCTATTAACTGTATTGCCTGTGCTGTTGAGGTATGTGAAATCTGCATTCCAGATGGCTTATTAGATGGGGGGAAAAAATCAGGTAACACATGCACAACAGATGCGAAAAAGAGCACAAATTTATATAAACCTAGCGCCTCTTTGGCAAGAAAGATATGCGGGTTATCATATGGCTCATATCAAGTGTACCAACACTGGAAAACCTGTCTCTTTTCATTTGCGTTTCCATATATATCCATTGAGATATATGTATATATATATATAACAATGGAACAATGAATCAGTGCTGTCTATGTGCATGCACACGTTTCTGATAATCTTATCTCTCACTGCAGGGCTTACCAAAAAGATTGTTACCATCTGTGGGGGTTCTGGAAATGAGTTGTTGTACTCTTTGCCGTACTTCCTAAGTGAATAATCAAGACAAACAGTGTACTGAAGAGTTGTGGATGATTTAACAAAGTGATTTGGAGTCGGTGGAATGTCATCTGTGTCTTAATTATGTGTTTTTTGTGTGTGTGTCTTCTGCAGGCAGCAGAGAAACAGCTTTTACTTACGCCATCAGCGCAGCAGGCGTCGTGAATGCGGTGAGTCGGGCGTGCCGTGAGGGTGAGCTTTCCACCTGCGGCTGCAGCCGAGCGGCTCGTCCCAGAGACCTCCCGAGAGACTGGCTATGGGGTGGCTGCGGGGACAACGTCGACTACGGCTACCGTTTCGCCCGGGAGTTTGTGGACGCCCGCGAGCGTGAGAAAAACTACCCACGCGGATCTGTCGAACATGCACGCACGCTTATGAACCTACAGAACAACGAAGCCGGGAGAGTGGTGAGGAAATGAACACACACACCAGTTAACGATTTTTACGTAGATGGTAACCCATTCTATGGGGCGTTAAATCCATCATGATCCTCCTAAATATCATTTTGTGCAAGAGTCTTCAGTGCACTGGTTTGGTTAAGGTGTGTTTCTCGGTGATTCACAACTGTTGCAACTTCTGTTGTGATATTGAGAAATAAGAGCCCAGATGTACACTTAAACGGATAAACACAGCTTTAGATATGTTTGTGCGGGAATAAACCAAAGGCAGCCCTAATGTCTCCTGCAGATCACCACAAACACAATAACAAGCACAGTTACTCTATTCTCCCTCTGTTGTTGAGTGAATGTGTTTACTTAGCTATACTCTGGGACCACAATTGTCTTTAGAAGTTAGCTATGCCTGACAAAATCAGATGTTCTCAAAGTAAATGATTCATCATTTTTTAAGGGGTGGGGTTAGTGTGTGGTCTCAGGGATGTGCGATAATATTTTTTAAATTGACTAGTCGGTTCATTTGTTTTAAGGAAGTCCATTTTCAGTTTTTGCCGTCGTTCGGTGAGGTTGTGCAGACAAAAACCAGTTGGTTTAATAGGAATCCACGGGATTGGGAGTTTTAAAAATGATTTGCAAAATTTTGCAAATGGAAGCAAATGAAGAGGCATGTACCTAAAAACGTAATCTGTCTAAAAGGGCACTTAAAAGCAGTGAGAGGAATGATGCAGTGGCTAAAAACGCCATAAGACAGGATTCCTGTAGTTAGTGCACGGCACTTGCAACATCAAGGTCGTGGGTTTGGTTCTCAGGGAATGCATTAACTGATAAATGTTGCTTTGGGAAAAAAAACCCATCTGTTTAAGGCATAGATGCAATTAAAATTAAAATGGCTGTCTAGCAGCATGCACACATCTGGAAAAAAGCTTGTTTACCTGATTAGTCGGTTGTTGGATGATTAGTCAGTCATCAAGACTTTAGTTTTGGGTTTATATAAAAATAACTGTAGTCTGTGGCATCTCTGCGTTTAGATTGCAGAGAGCTAATTTAATGGAAATGACCAAATGGGGCCCATGCAAAGGATAGCGCCCTTGGAGTCTGCTGGGGGTCAGGAAGTCAAAGCGCCACCAGGGATGAAGTGTCCCGTCAGCATGTAGCTCAGATCTAATCTTCCTTTGATTAATTTAATGGAGTAGTCGATGCCAGAACGAATAGGGTTTTTTTTTCTTTTATAAGGTGATGTGTGGTAAATAAGTTTAGTCAGGAACGCTCTGACACTGCACATTTTCTTGTTGAACGACTTCTCGCTGTTTTATAGAATAGCTATACGGTGGAGGGACTATTGGAGCGTTTCCAAATATGTGAGTGTGTGTGTCTGGCTCCAACAAGCTGTGGCCCCCCTGCCACGTTCAGGTGGGCATTAAAAGACCCCTCTCGGAGAACGCACTGCAGAATGTCACCACGTCCTGCCAAAACACGCCATCAAGCTGGAATGCGTTCCCCTGTCCCTTTGCGAGTCCCACGCTTTGTCATACCACACCCCGATCCCATCCTCTTTCCCCTCGGTTATTTGAGTGCTTTTAAAACGAAGCGGCCTCATAAAAAGTCCATTTGCCTGCCGATGTGGGTGCTTGCCGTGCGCAGAGCTCCGCCGCGTATGTTTGTCTTAGAGAAGATGAGTGTATTTAAGGTGTTTACAGAAGAGAGGGCCTCTTTTCTGGAGTTATGGCACATCTGAGATCCCTGGCTCTTCTCCTGGAGGTTCCCGGAGGTGAGGAGGTCAAGGTCTGGATGGGTCCTGTACGTGCACGGGGGTGAGATTATATCTCAATTGAATCCTTTTTGTTCTTTTTTTGAGTTATTGGCACCTGCTTCTTTGGTGGAGGTGGATTTAAAGGTGCCTCCCGCCTCCCTAGCGGTCTCTTTCTGCGAGGCCTGTTTGCCGGAGATTTGTCTTGCTTGGAAAGGTTTAGTCTTGGTGGGCTTTTGTGGAGGTGACAGAAGCGTATCGGATGCCCCTCGGTGTGGAGTCGGGACGGGCGGGGGATGTAAGGGTGTAGTGAAAGATGGTGCGTGTGGTTCCGGCCCTGTGGGTCACAAAGACTCGTGACCCAGACTGTACAGAGCAGAGGAGGTTTACACCCTTTATAAAGATCACCTGCTTCTGAGTGTCTTTCATTCTTAATCAACTGCAGTGAAGACAAACACACACACGCCTTAATCTAAAGCACTTTATTGCGCACTCACACACACATGTAGGCGTAGTGCATTTTAATCTACTGGGAGAGCTTTTGGTCTCACTCATTCAGTGAATTTATTTGCATTACTAATGTTTGAAATGCTTTTGTATTCGCAGACACGCATGTTTACTTACAGTAGCTGTAGCTCATATCTTAATGAGGCTAAACTATATATTTCTATAGTTTTTTTATTTACACAACTAGTCAAAAGAGACCGAATCGTGCTTTTTATGATCTTAGAAAAATCAGGATTTAAAGACATGCTTAAAACTGACTATAGATACTGAATTTGTTTATAAAATAACATTGGATTGATTAAAATGGATTTGTTGGACTGGATTCTATATATCTAATAAAAATATCAAACATAAGATATATAATATGAATAAAGCATAACAATTAGAGTATGTATGTAGAGTATGTAAAGAATAATAGAAATAATAATAGAAAAATAGAAAATGTATTTCTGCTTACAAAAATTATTTTTAATTGAATGTCACTTGCTGTTTATTTGTAATTATTTGTGACATTTCCTAGCAATCACTGATTGAAAGTTGTTTCCTAGCTTTGTAGTTTCCTAGACTCAAATAAAATCAAATGTTTAATAAAATGTAAGTAGTTTACCATCACCGTAACTAATGGATCAGTAGAGAATTGTATTTGTGTGGGTCATTAAGAAATGATGGCACAATATGCACACTTTTGGAGTAAAGGTTTGGATGTTGTATGGCAAAGCACTGATCAAAAATAAATGGAAGCAAATGCGGCTGAATATGTAGGTTTGTGTCACGTTATCCTGTTTAAAATACGATCAACTTTTGTTTGATTTATAATTCCTGCCAGATATAAGAACTGTAGCCATACATAAGAAAAAATAGTGGTCAAATATTACATCTGTCTAATTTTAAAGTCAAATCAGTATATTTATCGTAAAATAAGCTTACGCTTAAGACGTAAGCTGTCGAAAATAATATATATATATATATATATATATATGTATATATATATTTTTTTTTTATAGTTCCACTGTGATTTGTGATACATTTTCAAGGAAAAAAATGTATCACAAATCAAGACATCCCCCCCTCTGGTTTGTTCACAAATTGCATATGTATATGTATACTTTCCTAATTTGGGTATATATATATATATATATATAGGCTATATTTTTGTATTTGATATATGCTCTAAACTTTTTTTATTTTCATAAAAAATGAAATGAAGAATGTAATATCTAAATGAAAGCAATAAATAAATAATTATATATATATATATATATATATATATATTTAATTTTTTGCATTTTTTACATTGTACCTACTACCTAAATATGAGACTTGTAATTTTTGTAAAGCTTTTATGCTTTTAAAAAAGTACTTACTTAAATAATGAATTTCTTTTTTTTCTTTTTTTTTTCTTTACTTCTGATGACATCCTTAAAGTATTGTTTTGCCAGATTTAATCCTCAATGTGTAGCTAAATGAATGTAAGGTATAAAATCCATCTCATTACTACAGATACCTAGCTGGGGCTTTGAAAACTGCTACATTTTCTTAGCATAGCTCAGAGAGAGTGTTTGTTTACTTTAGATTTTCTTTCCCGTCCCGCGTTTCTTATCTCTACACCTCTAGGGATGGTTGTTTGCCTTCTCTGCACTCCGCCCCGAACCCGCCCAGCAGCCGACCCTGACCCCGTCTGAGCGTGCTCCATTGTGCGCAGCACCGCATGCGTGTCCCTTCCACGCACCGATGAACCTGTCTATCCATCACACCTTGGTCACTTGGGCCAAAAAGAGAGAAAAGCAGGGGCGCGAAAAGGAGATAGATGAAAGAGAGGATGAATAAAAGAGCGAAATGGCAGCCTTTATGTGAACACAGTTTCAGTTGGGCGCACATGTTGCATAGAAATGCTCAAAAACCCTTTTGTGTGAGATCATTTGGATGAGGTAGCAGAACTGCCGCTTGACACGCAAAGATTGTAAAAAGCCCAGAATGGCTTGCGTGATGTTGGCCGCTGCTTTGTGGGAAAGTGTGTGTGTGTGTGTTGTTTCTGGATTGCAGACAGGTATGCAGGTAGGGCTGGTGATGACAGAGACTTGAAAGGTGTTGGAACTCCCCTTAATGTCTGTGTGCGAGCAGGTAAAATGGAGGGGGCTTAAACAGCTGCCTCCGGAGGGGGGTTGAAGAGCTGTGGCAGCACATCCTCAAAGACGACCGTTAAATGTTCTCACGTGAGGTGTTAAAGGGAGGAGCACTGCCTGCGCTTAAATGACAGAGAAACAGAGAGAGAAATGCCTTTAATGTTCCCTCGTTCAGGACACTAAACAGACACAAAAGACACAACAAACAAGACACATCACAAACCAGGGCGGGAAATACCCACGCTGGCCACCCAAACTTGATTGAGCCCAGACGTTGCACTCATTAGCTTGTTTTCGTGTTTGTCGGTGAGACCGACACAGTCGGTCCGGCCCGTCGTGGGCGGTTAATGAAAAGTAGTAGTCTGTTAACGTTACATGTTAAATGGTTAAAAAGGAAAGGAAAGAACAGCCGTTAGTTTAGTACGACAAAATGTCGAGAGCTTCTTTATTGATTCAGCTGGGGGTTTCATTGAATTTAATCAGCAGGAAGTCTGCTGTCAGTGGTCTCGGGACTCTCTGTGTGTTCTAGAACAGAATGACTATTCATCCCATTGTTCTCCAAACGCTCTCACTGCGGCTCTCTGTTTGCCGGATGGGACCGTAAACTCAAAGGCCTCTGGAGGCCCCGCCAGGTTAAAAAGGACTGGTGTACTGAACACATCTGGCCTCTAGAGGGCTCCGTTGATCCATTACAGTTTATGTAGCTGCTCTTGATGGTACTACTGTTGTTTGCTGAAAAAGAAGATATGGTTGCTTGGATATTCTAGTTGGGTGCTTTCTATATGTGACCCTGGACAACAAAAGGTCATAAGGGTGATTATTTATTTATTTTTTAACTGAGATTAATCTGAAGTCCATAGTAACTATCTGGAATCTGAGGGTGCAGAAAAAATTTAGAAAATCACGTTTTAAGTTTTTTCAAATAAAGTTGCATATTATTAATCAAAAATCAAGTTTTTATATATTTACGGTAGTAAATGCACAAAATATCTTAATTGAATATGATATTTACTTAATATCCTAATGATTTTTGGCATAAAAGAAAAATCAAAAGTACTTGTCAGTTTTGTTGTCCCCAACACAAACATATACACAGCTTTAATATGTATATATACATTCATTATTGTATATAATTGTGTTGATTTCATATTTATATTTCAAATTGTAATTTTGCATTTAACGTTTATTATATCAAAATATATAACTCCATTAAAATAACTCTTTCAAAATAATATTTACAATATTATTTATTTTTGACACATCTATTCAAAAATATTCATTTAAATATAAAACATTAAATATATGTTTACATTTATGATTTTACTATGTAATGTTTATTTAAAAATGTTTATTATAATCTTTAATATTTCACACAATATCTACAATATTTAAGTCTTGTTTGCAATAATAGCTGTAAATTATACCTTTTTTATAATTACACAGGAAACTGCAAGGCTGATATAAATTCATACACTTCAACAGTTTTTGTTGAAAAATCATGGCTTTTCTGCTGATACTTACAAACTATCATTCTTACAATATTTGCCAGTTAAATCAATTAAAAGTTGACAACATAAAAGGCTTTTTGATTTACTTTAGTGCTTATTTATATAACAAAACAATATGTCAAAATGACCAGCAGTGGAAAGTAAGCATGGACATTTTTGGTATTCAAGCTGAACAAATATAATCGTAAGTCTTCTCACAACCCCTTTGATTCTCTCTCCACTCACAGGCAGTATACAATCTGGCCTACGTCGCATGCAAGTGTCATGGAGTCTCCGGCTCGTGCAGCCTGAAGACCTGCTGGCTTCAGCTGGCCGACTTCCGCCGCGTGGGAGAGTTCCTGAAAGAGAAGTACGACAGCGCCGCCGCCATGCGCATCAACCGACGAGGCAAGTTGGAGCAGGTCAACAACCGTTTTAACCCCCCGACGCCCAAGGACCTGGTGTACATCGACCCCAGCCCGGACTACTGCCTGCGTAACGAGACCACGGGCTCTCTGGGCACCCAGGGCCGCCTGTGCAACAAGACCTCGGAGGGCATGGACGGCTGCGAGCTCATGTGCTGCGGTCGCGGTTACGACCAGTTCAAGACCTACAAACACGAGCGCTGCCACTGCAAGTTCCACTGGTGCTGCTACGTCAAGTGCAAGCGCTGCACGTCGCTCGTGGACCAGTTCGTGTGCAAGTAGCAGCCTAGGGACGGGACAGACGCCCTGGAGAGGCACTGAGCAATTAGCGGGAGAGGAACGGGACCCTTAACGGACCCAGAGGGGGGGAGACTTAGAGATAATTAAATGTAAAATGATATATTAAATAGCAACAAATTAAAGTATATAAATAAGTGTACGTGTGCCGTTGATAGTAATTTAATGACCTTTTCTGACTCGAGAACCAAAAGTTGGACGTCATTGATGAAAAGGAGGCACCGGTGTGGCGTTTTCTGGCTCAAGCTGTTGTTCTCTCGATGGTTGAATCCAGAGAGGCACGAACTGGTTGCTTGTTCTGAAAAGAAGAGCCTAAACTTTTTAGAGACTCTAGAAACGGTAGAGGACGGAGAACAACGGCTCGTCGCCTATCGCCTTCGGTCCGCCGCTGATTCGCCTCCACAAACACACTCCACCTTGCTGATATCAGAGCTTTTAAGAACCTTGAGTCAGAGAAATGCTGAATTTTCGGACGTTGTGTTCCATGATGTCATAAAGATCCTTAAGCTATGACAAGAACAGAACGCTGCCTGTTAGCCGTCACACAAGCATTCCTGCTAAGAAACCTGGAGAGACGTGTGAAAGATGAAACCAGAGACATTTTTACCCGAATATAAGCGACACAAAAAACCTCCCAAAACCATTCGATTTGTATCCTTCATATAGGCTTTCAAAAGTCTGTTGTGAACCTTTGATGCATTTCAAAGGGCTTCCGTAAACCATCATATCTTTTAATCTAGAGTAGAGAATATTGCGTTTGTTCTCTCACTGTCTTTGTCAATGTTGGTTGAAACGGTTCAAAGCTTCACGGTTATGAATGTGCGTCTGGTAGATGAAAAAATAGAAAAAGAAAAAAAATCAAGGCTACATGATGAGGACTGCAAAAACTATTATTGTAACCAAATACTAGTGGTTCAGATTATATTTTATTAATTGCTTCTCATTTTATACATCATATGTATTGTTCTGATTATTATTATTTTTGATAAAGAAGCTTTTTACTGGGGATTTATATTCTAGCAGAGAAGATATTACTGGCCACTGGATTGATCGGACGATCATAGCCGATCTCTCCCACTGTCAGGCCACAGAACAAGACAATAAGATCTTTTGTTCATTCATGAGTGTTTTGGAGGAAAACTACACTTGTAAATAACAGTCAGTCGGTCATATATGCCATTAACACGTACAATCTCTTTGACATGTCACTCCACAGTTTGTTTGCTGCCCTGTGATCATATGCTTGTTGTGTGTATTCCCCCTCATTCAAACCAGTAATATTAAAAATATGAATAGTGATTATTATCACCTGCTCTGCTGTTTTACTTTTTGTTTAACTCTCTGTGTTTGTTCTGTTTGATTTGTACAATGACTTTATCACATTTATGACCACGGTTATAGATTACATAAAGTTATATGTTCTGATTAGATGATCTATTCTACTGATACGGTCAAGCTTTTTTGGTATCATACATTATCTGTGTGTTGTAAACTAATTATAATGTAACCTTTACACTCACACTCAATATTTTTCATACAGGCAGTGATCATGTGATTAGTTTGTGAGGGTAGCACCATATTTCATATTTGACAGGAATTAAAATGAGGCTGTGAAGGAGAGAAATGGATTGTGCCATTTAGCAACATACCAATTATTTAGCTGGTTAATTATTTAGTTGTGAATATTATGTGATCTAGGACCCTTATACAGAGTGTGACCCTTAAGTCTATCCAATACTGCCTCTGTTTCAATATGGCATCTAACCTGAAAGACCTGTGTAGCTGAAGTCGTGATTTCTGGAGAAGTCGCAGGGTGGGGCATCACTTGCTTTTCTTTAAACCTAACCAAACACCAACATCTTAATTCAAATTCCAGTTCCTTGGTTCACACCCTGTTTTTCACTGTCTGGACTAGTTTCAGTGCTACCATTTATCTGCAGTTCCCACCGCATTATTGGTAGATCGGCTCACTGGTTTTTGTTATGCAATTAGTAGACACTGGCACGAACTGCATGTACTGTGTGAACTGCACGCAGGTTGGGAGAGTTTCCAGTGACTCTGGCTCAATACCAGGCACAGAAAGTATTGACAGGTGCAGATCTGTCTGCATACCCTCCTCTAACATCTGTTTTGGAAATAGGTGAGTGCTTTTTTTTTTTAGTTTTTTAAAATTTGGTTGGTTATCAGCTTCATTTAATGTTGGACCCGAACACAGAGGCATATGTTCCGCTTATGTCGTTTCTCATTGGGTTTGTATTGCCAAATGATAAGTCATGACCTGAGCTGGTTTAAATTGGAAATATAAGCCAAAACACCACAGGAAACATAGAACCACAAATAGCCAGAGACCACTACTGAAACTAATGCTTACATTTTTTGTTTATGTTATCAGTGGATAAATCCAGAAAAGTGTGACCTAGAAATAATGCACACATATGCTTAAATATGTCCATATGATATGTTTTTACATTTAAACGCTTTAAAAAAAAAAATACATTATTAAATCACACTTAATAAAAATGGTTTGTGATGCACTGTGGTAACCTATATACTCACCTACATACTTGATTAGTGATCATGGTCAAACCCTAAGTATAATTTCTCAATAAAGATCAAAGTACATTTTCTCTATAACCTTTGTCATTTATTTCATCATTAGTAAATCAAGCAAGTGACATTCCATCATTGCACAACTAAAACTGTTAGCACTGATATCATATCTGAATAACTGATATGGAGGGATGTCACTGTATATCCCCTCTTTCTATGATGCACATATTTAATATGTGCACAAAATCATAACCTGCAACTCATCTCTGGCCCATGACAGCAGGGTTAACATTATAGACATTGGGGGATTTAGAGTCTTCCTAAGTATTTACAATAACATGGGTTGTCTCCCTGTCATTCCTATTAATATTTGCTTACATCCTTATATGACAATATCCTAATGGTTGTGGAGACTATTTTTCTTAATGTATTAAGTATTTACAACATAAACATGAAATAACATTTTAAATAAATATACACTGGGACGGTGAACAAAAAGAAACCCTAAAAAAACATGAAACCCACAAACAAACAAGTCCCCCGCGGACTACAAATCCCGTCAAAGGATTAGCCTGAAACTCGGTCACGTGACCCATCCGTGCATTCAGATTGGTCAGTTTGCCCTCACGCGAGGTGCGTCACACTGAAACGCAACGATATCCAGAAAATCCAGCCAGGTCGAGTCAGTCAGTCAGTCCACTGGATCCGCATCGCCGCTCCGACAAAAACACACGCTTGAAGGACAACCGCTCGCCGCTTACGCTGACAGGTGAGGTAAAGCACGACACCCCCATGTAGTCGTTAGAGTATATTTTAGGCTGTTTCTGACTGTATTTCTGCGCTAATGAAGTTGTTTGTGTCAGTATTGCTAGCCGACTAGCTCCCGTGTATACGCTGCTTGGAACGGTCCATCTGTTGTTTTCCAGCTTTTTTTCTTAACTAGAATTGGGTTTTAAGCGATATAACAGGTCGGCATATTATCATAGATCTATCTAAAAGACTCTGAAGAACGTTGTGAGCCCGAAGAAAGAAAAGTACATGTTCTAAACCTGCGTATTAGTCACTTTCAGACTTGTTTGTGTCAGTCTGTGAGAGGTGAGTGTGTCCACTGAAGGGGCTTTTGTCTGCAGTTTTCATGCTCCTGACTTGTGTTTTTCTAAGTTTTCATGCGCATAAAGAGTTTTCTCCGAGTTTCACGGCAAAATAAAATCCCTGTTTTTGTTTGGGTTGTGAACAAAGCCGCTTCAATTTAAAGGGACAGTTCACCCAAATGAACGTTAAACGTTATGTCGTCCTTTACTAACCCACATGTTGTTTATCAAGTTTCTCTTCCTAAAAACACAAAAAGAGATGATGGACAGGATGATAACCTCAGTCACCAAAGTTATTGTTTATCTCTAACACAAAGAAAGTGACTGATGCTGTCATCTTTCCTAACATCTCCTTTTATTTTATTTTAAGGAAGACAGAAAGTCATATAAGTCTGGAACAACGTGATGAGTAAATTTGAATGGAATTGTAATTTCTGGGCGAGCAAGCCTTTTAAATAACAGGATTGAACTGGTAAAGGTCAAGTGATGATGGACATTAGAAGAGGCGTTTTTTTAGTATAGTGGCAGTGGAAAAATATAGTACACATTCCAGATGATATCTGTGTTAAGCGTCAAAGTGTGAAAGTGTTTGACAGCTTGCTGTTGAATTTATTGACTTGTCATCACCACAGGCATTTCTGACCTAGTTTCCTTTTCCCTCTCATGAGTACACAAGGTTCTTTTTTTTTTTTTTTTTTTTTTTTACATTTATGTGAGGATGAATTCCCTCAGTCCACTTTATTTCAGATCCACTTCAATGTCATATTGCTGCTCAGTCATATGAATAGACATTATTCATAGACATTAATAGAGATTGAGATAGCCATTAATATTTAATAAACTCAACCAATGTTTTTTTTGTATAAATTTATTTATTTTTATTCACTTTTTTTGTTTTTAAATTAAATTCTATAACACAACAACCGTATTTACAGTCTAAGTAACTTGTTTTGTTTGTAGAATTTCTCACCTTTTTAAATAACAGCTGTTTTTTGTTTGTTTGTTTAAAAAGCTTGATTAAAGACTCTTTTTTTTTTTTTTTAAAGCAACTTTATGATAAAAAAAAAAAGTACTTGATTTATGTAATGTGCATACACATTATGAAACATTTTTAAATATATCTTTATTGCATTGGTCACAAAAAATGCCATATCAGTTGATCGCTACTAGCAGACACCAGACAGCATGTTATTTTTAATGCCGTCTCCTTAACTTTTTTTTTTTTTTTTTTGGTAGCCAGGTGAAGCCCTGTGTGCCACACTTTGGATATATGTTCCAAGACAGCTAGTCATCTTGAAATAAATTAGCTATTGTGGGACAGAAGTCTTCCCCCAAGCCAGTTGTATTTCCAAATCACTGACAGACCCTCTCACATGCATGGGATGAGTGCTAAATATAATAGTGTAGTTGATCTCTACTATTAAAAAGTGCATTAGCTTTTTTGGTTGTTGGTGAGGGAGCCTATACAGTGCCTAATGGCTATAAATAGAGCTTGTGCTTGTCAAAGCTGCCTGCCATCAGGTAAGCGTCTTAGACCAAACACTTGCCATTTCGAATTGACTTTGCCTGTCTGTGCGTCAGGAAAGTGACAGGCACTCTTTAGAGTCCTCTCATTGGCAGTTAGTCCATATTTCATCCATGCACCTGACTTGGTATTAAAAGTAGACTAAAATATTAACAGAAAAGTGGTATTGTTTACTGGAGAGTGTAAACCTAAGTTACAGATGTTCTAAAACCAGATGAAGTTGCAACTAGGGCTGGGCGATAAAACGATAACGATATGTATCGTGATAGACACGTGATCGATATCAATAAAAAATGTGTTCGATAAAACGTTGGATATTTTTTATTCTCCGTCGGCCTGTGATGGGTCATTTGTAAACGATTTATTCATTTTGAACGAATCTTTAATGTGACTTGGGAAGAACGAGTCATCTCGGGGAGTGATTCGTTCAGTCGTGCATGCGCATTGTGAAAAGTTCATACTGGAATTAGTTCACCTGTTTCGAGTCTTTGGATTTGAGTCGTTCGTTCATCATGTGACGTGACAGCCGCATAAGCCAAAAGAAAGAACGACTCGAAAGACTCGATAGATGACGTAATCAATTCTCTTTGGTGCTCCGACTGCATTTGAAAGGGTTATGGGGCTATTACGTCACGTGATACAGTATTATATTGTTTGTAGTGTGATCAGCGTTTGCGTACGTATCTACTAGGATTACTAGTGTTAGGGAAAAAACAAATAATTTACACTTTTTAAAAAAATGAACGAGATGACTCGAAAAAAGATTTGTTCATTTTGCTGAATGAGACTCAAATGAACGAGTCTGTAAGATGATCCGAACTTTCCATCAATAGAAAACAGAGGTTGCGAAACTAGTTTGGTTGCATTAACAAAGGCACTCGAACCCTGGTAACCTAGCAATGTAGGGAGTAATACGATAACGGCCAATCATGTAACAGTCCGTTACATCCAGATCAGTTTGGTTGCGCCATATCGTTGTCTCGCGCTGGTCTGCTGGATTCCTTTTCATAAACAGAAAATGAAAGCTGCAACGAGCGGAAATAAAAGAGGAAAAGTCAGCTCGCCAGTATGGCAGTTTTTTGGATATTATTAGTTTGACCGTAGTCAGACCAATGTCGTTTACGGTTAAGACCACGAACTTGATGTCCCACCTTAGTTAGCCGCGCTCACCCTTTGGAGCACAGCTGTATTCAACCAACAACATCTGTAGCTGCAACACCGCACAAGCAGCAGACCACCGTGGAGAGGTACTCCGCATCAGTGCCTTATGACAAAGTATCTAAAAATATAAGTGAGGCAGTGGCATTATGTTTACTTTTTAATTTGAGTTTTAATAACTGAGGGGATTATGATCAGAGGAAGGTTAAGTTTAAAATAAAAATTTTGAAATGTAATAGATTTTTCTCCTGGTCCTTATTTTAAATGGGTCATGAAAAATATAAATAATTATCGATATCGACCGATATGAAACACTGATATCGTGATGCAGTTTTTAGCCTAATAGCCCAGCCCTAGTTGCAGCCATCTAGACAGAGAATGTAGAGATAGTATATCTTTTTTGTGTGTTTTGTATAAGTATGCATAACAATCCCAGACAGTACTTCAGTCTGGAGATTGATCTATATATATTGTTTTTCCATAAATTTTATTTACCTCTTTTATTACATTTCACACTAATAACAAAATAATGTCAAACTTAGTTTTGCATTATTTACAAATTATTATTATCATTATTTATTTTTGTGGATTGATGCACTGGGAGTGTTGTGTGCTGTTTGTTTTTTGGAGTGCAGTTTATCACTAGACCCGATATTAAAAGAACCAATAACCTATTAAGAGAACACTGTTAATGTCAGTCAAACCGATTATCGGTCCATCTCTATTATAGTGTCAGCACTAGTTGTGGGCCTCTGCAGTGGGGGAAAAGGAACCTTATCAGAGAGGCTGATTGTGTGCCATTGATCGACAAAGCAAACATCTTTTAAATGTCAAGGGAGCCACTCAACTGCTGAAAATCTTCATTGATTCGTTTTGGCCTGTGGTAGGTATGAGGGCATAAACTGTGTTTAAAACCAAAATACGATGCACTGTGCGGCACATCAGCATGTCATTCCTCACTTCCCATAATCTGAACAAGGTGGGATGACGTTGCCAAGACGACCGTCTCCACTCTGGCTCATCCTGTTTGTGTAGATAATGTACTGGAAAGCTGCTCAGTAATCCATGTCTTTTTGCCTTAGTCTATTCATTCTGACACCAGCAGTTTCGTTAGTCCACTATGGTGAATTGGAGGTTTAGGCAAAGCACTCCCTTTGACCTCGGTCACACTGGTTTGAGTTGGGCCTCTGTCAAAGCAAATGAAGCATTTGACAGTCTGATATGTCCATGGCCCATGGTGAGGTGTGAAGGACAGGTTAACCTATTTCTGCATCATGACTTTGTGGTTATTATTATTATTCAGTGTCAAGTAGTGATGCACCAAAAAATCTTGTCTGAAATCAAAAATATTTTGGTCTGATTTATAGCATCGGAAGGGCTGAGGATGCAGTTATTTTATTTTTAAACATGGATGAATGTCATTTTTGTAGGTTAGAGTTTGGATTTTCCTCTTTGTCTCTCTCACAAAAGGGCCTCTTCCTCTCTGATAGAAGTTCAGTGCTGGTGGTCAGCTCTGGTCTCATGACCGACGAACGGCACACAAAGGCACCTCTAACCCCTTTTTCTCCCAAGCACATGACACACACACACACCCAACGACTGGCTCCAACAACTGCTTTTGTTTGGGTTTCTGCATTCCCTCACTTGTTTTGTTTTAGACATTTTTCTTTCAATCAGTAATCCTCAGGAAAATCAGATGCTGCAGCTGTGTATTCATGTGTCTCGTAGGGACATGTTAGTTAGCACCATTGAGGTCTCTTTGAATACTGCTGCAGAGGGAAGCTGAACAAAATAAAGAAATGGGTAGCAAAATCACAAAGATTTTGTTTTTGTGTTCTCTCGCTCGTTTTAAAAAAACCCTGAATTAGGCTTCCCACTGTCAGTGAATTATTAGATATTGTGAAACCGTGATTCCCAGCTTTTCTACTGAGTCTTTTATTTTATATTATGTTTTAGTTAGTCATATTTTATATTATTTATTTAAATGTTTAAATATTAAATTTTCTATGTATTTCTAAATCTTAAATATTTAATTAGTTTTGTTAATATATTCAATAAATATAATTTTTATATTGTTTTTTAAAATATAATATTTTAATATACTAAAGTTCTTATAACTAATGTAATCAATTAAAATAGCTGTTTAACTGCAGTGACTATAATTTATTTATTTTTAATCAAGACTTAACTTTATTTGGACTGTTATGTTGGATTTGGATCTTGTGACTCAATAGTGAGTGTGCATGTGGGATAATATTAACATAAATGAAATTCTCAAGCAGTCGCAACACACAATCTGAGTCACATGCATGTTATCGTCTTATACGCGATTCACTGAGTTGGCAAAGATCTGTGGCATTCCTGAGGTCCATCTGCTGCCAAAACATAAAACCTGTGCTACAATTCCATGAATCACCACTTCTACTTTGAATTTGGTCCTTGACCTTCTGTAAACCGAGAAGTGGATCCTGTATAGCTTTTCACATGTCAAGCGTGATGCAAGCATTTCTCTGACCTAATAAGTAATTACACGTGATGGTATAGCATGCAACACCGTGTCTTGCAGCTTATTTATTTGTCCATCTGTAGGTGTAGTATAGACTGTGTTTTTGCATATGTGTCTGTCTCAGTCTCTCCCCTTACAAGCTTAATAGTGACTCATTTCCTTCATGCCCACTCTTAAACGACAGCTGATGCTGCAAGGAACATCCAGGGTCAAGTGGGCTTTGTTCCATGGACCGGGAGAACATGACACACAGCTTACTATTCTAGTCTCACTTGCTCTGATTGCTGTTCCTCTTTTTGCATCTTCCAGTTAGTCTCATGAAATGCTTTCTTCCCGTTTCTGGAGTTTTTTCCAGCAGTCAGAGAGCGTGGATGAATGTCTTTAGGTTCTGGAGAAGGTACACAGGATCTAAGTGATAGTGTGTGGAGTTGTAGAAAGAGAGATGTAGTTTTAAGTGTGGTGTCACGGATCGGTGACACTCTCTCAGGTGTTCTTTGACAGTTCTTGCAGTGCCAAAGCACAGCGTGAAGACTGCCATCCTTTGAGAATTAAACTTGTCTTTGCGGATATGCAATTGCTGACAAATTCTTGAGCTGTGACAATTTAGAGCTGAAAGCACAAAAAAGGCAGTTGGTCAGCTGTTTGAGTGGCAGAGGAAAATCAATTTCAAATGTCATTTCTTGCTTTTTCCCTGCTTTCCTGTACTCCCATGTAAGCACTTTTGCTAGCTGGTGTCTCAATTGATTTCTTTCTTTCCCAGTATCGTTACTGCAGAAAAAGCCTGAGCTACACAACCTGCTTCTTTGGAAGTGTATTTCGCTCATGAGTACATTGTCCCCGATATCTTTATAGGTGTGTTTAAGCTTTGTTGCTTGACGGTTTGTTGACTTTGTTCTCGCTGCACAAACATCCAGTCTGCTTTTGATATCTGATCTTTCTGCAATATAATTTTTTAAATCAGATCTGTTTGTGTAATCAATATCTGGTGTATTTATGTTGATAGATATAGTAAAGATGTACACATGATGCCAAAAGACTCCTACAAAAGCAACTGCTTATGCCGATCAAGAAAACTCAATGCCATGCTGAACAAAGTTGCTTTCAAAGTACTCAAGAACAAAAGCTACTCCGATGACGCTGACACGTTCATTTATTCACTGCATAGTCTGCTGTTTGAGGACTGAGTGAGTGGAGATATATTTAAATGCACCTGTTAGAAACATGGGGGAATTAATGCTAGATTTCTTTTTATATCAAAATAAAAGCATAATGCTTTACCATTTTTAAAGAACAAAATTAAAGAAATACCAATAGTACTGTAATTTGTTCTGACTGTTCAAACTGAGAGTCTTCAAAAATTAGATTTAATTTCATCTGGTATGACATTGTATGAATTTAATTATGAAGCCGGTTCCTTGATTAGCGGTAAATCTCCATCAACCGTTTTCAAAAGGAACGCCAGCTTATAAACAGAGCCGTAGATCTCTGAGAAGCTGCGCCATTGAATCACCCGCGAAACTCAACGCGTTGCTTGTCAGTGATCTACGGCTCTGTGTATTAGCTGGCGTTCCTTTTGAAAACAGTTGATGGAGATTTACCGCTAATCAAAGAACTGGCTTTACTGACGAGATGTGCATAATATATTGTTCGATATAAAGTGCCTAGCCCTATCTTAAAATAGTAAAGACTTGACAGCTGTAGGATTGCATGCGAATGTGACACTCATGTGGGAGTTACATGATGCCAAAGCCTTTGAGCAGCCATTTATTAACTGAACATAATGAAGGGGCTGGTAATTAACCGATAATGACTTGTTGGCCCCTCCCCACCCTCTGAATGAAAGGATGGATGGATAGATAGATAGATGTATGCAGACATTGAAACCTGTTTGTATCAGTATTCTCCTTGGGCATAGCAGTCCTGAACTGCAGGCCAAGGAAGCAAAAGGGGTCAGTTTCACACTCCAGTGTGTCACGTGATACCAAAACGGTTTGTGACACCAGAGAATCCTGAACTTGAGAGGAAGAGGGCATCGTCTTGTTTTTTTTGCCAAACTGGACACAGACCACTGTGCAATTAGAGATTCTAGCTCAATCTGAATTCCTGGCTTGTGAACACACAGCTGTTGCCACACTTTTCATTTACAAAAGGAGTAAAATTCTAAGCAGACGGATGCTGTCAGTGTCACAGCTGTGGCTGTGAAGCCTCTCGCTTCTGTGAGCTTGGCAGACTGCTCAAGGCTTGCAGCTGATACCAACTCAAATTAAATGCACTTCAGGCTGGCAGAGAGCATTTGAAGGAGATGCAGTTATCGGTCAAATGCTTTAGGTGTGGCACAATAACCAGGCTAATCTGTAGTTCGTCAGAATGTGGAGGCAGATTGCGAAAAGATCCTGATTAGCATCACTGGACCTCAGGTGACCGGTTTTAACTCAAGTGCCCTTCTGTGGCGCGAGTACCCTGCCAGGACCAGAGGGGTTGCAACATCTGATTGCTCCAGTCAGGATAAAAGTATTGCAATTTAAGCTCGGGTTAAGGCTATGTCAGTTCTTGCACAGATGCTTTTAACCCACTACTAATAGGCAGCATCACTGATTTCAAAACATGTTGTGAAACAGGATTTTTTTTTTCTCTTAGACTGCTTCATTGAGTTCTTCTTACTCCGTTCATAGAAAACTAATTGAGCTGTTATTCTAATGTAATTTAACACCACAGCTGACCAGATACATAACTTCTCACCCGTTGCGATCACATCTAACCCCCTGCTTTGAGCAAGTAGAAGTAAATGGGCATTGATTGGAGCCATATATATGTCTAGCTGCATATCTTTTGCCAAATGTATGATTGTTATTTACAGCTATATCAAGTGACAAGCCCAATGTGCTAATTAAGGAAACCATAATAACTGTGCTTATGCAGACTGCTCTTCAAAAATTAGAGTTCTGTTAGATTATCTTTTATAGTCTGTTATATTTAATGTTATGTCTTGTTTTTACCAGGCCCATCATCGAGTCTCGTGTTCTGCTGTGAATCCACGGAGGAAAGTTTTGGAGTCGAGCGCACTCAGTGTGTCGGTCCAGTGTGGTCTAGCAGCATTAAGAAACAACAGCAGCAACAGGAAGCAAGCTGGACGGGGGGGAGGTGAGGGAGGACGAGGGCGCTGCCTTTGTCCTGAGACACAGAGTCTGTACCAGCAGCGATACTGCTGACCCCACCCACACATCCACCTCAGACGGCCAAGACACCATGAGTAACAGCACAGATCACAGATTGGACGGCCCTGCACGTTACGGGGTGAGTCCAGAACCACATAGGCGACTGCTATTTACTAATGCGGATCTGGTTAGCATTTATCAGACTTGATCACCCATCCTACTCCCTAGAGATTGGGATTGACATAAAAGACTTATTGGTCAACCACCACTCCTGCTTCTGATGGTAGTGGGGCATAATAAGGCTAGAAGTTGTGTCATGTGATACCAAAGCTCCCTTAACCTTGGTAAAACACTTTTGAGTGCTTTCTAGCAGATTATCAAATACACCAATAAAGTAGATAATAATAGCATAGTCCTCTAACAAGTAAGGCAGTTAATTAACCCGACTAACCATTTTAATTGTTCGTAGCAACTTGGCACATTAGAAATTAATTTGATGTCAGATCAGATTTATTGTTTTTATCTATAGCAAAGTACACAGAAACTTGCATGCATGTATATAGTATTATTGAAGTTTATAATGATTGCTTATAAATAATTCTCACTCAATAAGGTAAGTGCACTCACTTGAGAACTCAGTGGACTGTTTATAAAGGCTAATGAACTATTAATGGATGCTTTACAGTGACTGCACACATTCTAATTTGCATCTGTAGTCCATTCTGGCCCCAGAGACCAGCAGATTCTTCATTTGAGGTGTGGTGCATAGGAGATCATGTACCTGTGCGTTATTTGTTTTTGTGAGCTTTAATTAACCATCACAGTTCAATATAGACCGAGAAAGTCTTTTAGTCTCAGAGGAGTCTGTACGGGCTCAAAAGGTTTTCAAAGGATCTATGGAGCAATCCAGATTGGCTTAGATGAGGATCATCGGAATATGCTTAGGGAGAAAGAAATGGTTACAATCAAGTGGCTGAGTTGATATTTTCCTATCAATTTGTTTTGATATTGCTTTGTTTGCGTTAGGCTACATGCCCAGTTTTGAATAATTTGTATGTAGGTCTCTACTTCAGCTACATGTTACACTCATATCCAGATAGCTGTTAGGAGGTTTACAGAGGACTTTCTTTATTATTTGCATGAGCTGTCCGCATCTTTTATTTGCATGCCTCTAACACAAATACACACAATGGTTGTGTATTGTGTAATCTGACACGGGCAACATTTGTGTCAGGCATTGTGAGCCACGTGGCGGTTGGCTGCCGAGGCTGTGGCATGGTGTGGTCAGACAGGGCAGGTGTAAAACTATCCCATCTCCAGAGCAGACGCCCCACTGGCTTTTTGGGTTAAGGTAGTTCCACGACAACAAGGCCAAGCTGCTAAAATTTTAAACAGTCCTCAGTACACAGTAACCGACACTGTTCGTTGTTTATTTTGCATCATGTTTCTGGTGGACGTGGTTGAGTTTTTGATGTCAGTTTAGGGCTACAATTTTTGTGCAACTGAGAGAAATAGGTTTTAAATGTAATGAGCATTTAATTGGATCGTATGTCTAACAATACACAGGAGAGATTGTGGCATTGTGAGCATACCTGGAAAATAAGAATCAACTATTTTCCCTTTGTTGGTCAGTGTAATAATTTGCAAAACCAATTACTGGACCAATCAGAAGAATCTGGTGGAAGGATAAGCATATTTAAAAATTAATCACATTAATAAATGAGTTTATTGTGATAATTCTACTCCTCTGAGATCCTTATTATATTCTGTTGATACTCATTAAAGAATTTTAATCAGGTTTATCCAAATTAGAGACTTTTCTTTTTAAAATTAATAACACAAGTAGGTTCAAAAACAATCAAATACACAAACAGCACGGGATGTAGGTTAATATGCACCTTATTTTAGCTGGTTCCACCTTGCTGCTTTCTAGAATGTATGTGGTTTGACCGGTCCCATGCTTCTCTGTTTTATATTTTGACTTGCTGCTAGAAAAAAATGTTGCTTTAACATGGAATGCAGTGGGCCATACAGTGAGCCTATCTCTTCTGCTTATCAAAGCATGCTCTAAAGCTCACTACACTAGTACACATTCACCTGTAAACTGGGTTATGGGTCACAAAACAACTACTAAACACACCTGCTTTCATGTGAGGCATGAATATGCTACAATAGGTGGTTCTCTTATATTCTTAAGTAAAGCTGCAATGTTAGGCTTGGATTGAGAAATTGATCTCCAGGTGCTGCTGTTCTTAATGAGTGAGCGTGTATTTTATCCGTTTGCTTTATGCACTTTCATAACAGGTTGAATTCCTGCAATACGCAGCTCTCCCTTGGTGTTATGAAAACAGTCTAGTTAGATGGTTGGGTTTTCTATGGCATCAGCAGGAAGACTGGAGATCTGTCGGCTTAACCATGTCCATTTTTAACCAAGAACTACTTGATTCTGTTGATTGGAAGACTAGGCCTAATAAAGGAGGGTGAAGTTGAACATCCGTCAGTCTAATTACTCATATGGGATGATGTCATGTGTGACCTCTTGCCAGAGTATGGACTCAGCCATCTGGTGGACTAAAAACTGTGTAACTCTTCAGATAACTCAGTCTCACCACACACAGTCAGAACTTCCTCTGGTGTTTTCCAGTTTGTGGTATTTCTTTGGTATTTCTAGTTCTTCTTTCGAATCATTGACACGCATTATATTTGACTATTAATGTGTAGCTTAATTGCATTTAGAGGACTGCATTTGCTAAATTATCTCACTTAAAGTCTGGAAATGTCTGTCTGCTCAAACTGTTGAGTTCGATGTTTTGGTCACCGAAGTTACCAATGCTTTTGAAATTAGTTTGATCATTTCCATGTTTCCCTTTCTGGAACTCGGGAACGGAGATGTTTTTGGAGAAAGAACATTATTAATTCCAGCGTCCTTCCTTTTTTTTGTGAAGCGAGAGTTTGAGTAGGTGCATCAGTGTCACATGCATGCGGCAACACTGGTGCTGGGGTTAGTCTGTATAAAGGTCAGTTCCTGATTGAGCAAGAAATTGTGCCTCCACTGTGCCGAACATGTGATGTTTATCGTGGAAAGAGAGGACTGAAGATTGGTAAAAGGAAGGAGATTAAGAAGAATAGATGGCCTCTGGGCCTGCCGACTCTGTGGTTTTAAACATGTGACCCTAACGGACCAGCAAGGAGAACAGGGAGACAGAATGGCACTAACTGTAGGATTCCTTGTGAGCAAAGGTGGTGGAAAATTAGTCTTGTGGGACAGTGTCTCCCTGGACGGTCTTGCTCCCATAAGGGGTTTCTTTCTAAGTGGTGCTTGTTACAGTAACATGAGGGCATGGATGGCACAACAGTGTGAATTTTCTATATCAGCCCAAATCTTACTGTAACAAAGGTTATCTATGTCTAGTAAGTATGAAAATGAAAATATAAGATTCTGTTCTTGTTCTTTGTACGCTCAAGTCACATGATGTATTTTTCTGTTAGGCTTTAAGGATTGCTATCAGTCACAAACAGTGCTGGCCAAACCTGCTTAGCTGGATTGCATTCTGCTTTCAGTGATCCAAGGACAAATATGTTGTTTTGCAAGACAAATCTGTGTTTCAGGCTATAAACTGGGGAAGTGTGGTTCTGCACAGGCAGGCAAATGAACTAAACATGTTGCTTTGGATTCTAGGAACTTCTCAGACAGTTGCGCAATTGCAGGTCCTGGGGTACACATGCAATCTTATACGCAGATTTTACTCCATGTCCAGTACTGCTGACCATGACTGACCTTCAACCCTAGACATGCAATCAGTGCTGAGATATGGTGAAACTGTATCAGAAGGAAACTTTCACTACACTGCAAGGGCCAAAAAGATATTTTTGTAAGGAACAAGCACACATTGAGTTGATCGAAAGAGACAGCAGAGACATTTATGATATGATACAACAAAAGATTTCTGTTTCAAATAAATGATACTCTTTTGAACTTTCTTTCCATTTGAAAATACACTTTTAATTTGTAATATTCCAAATTTTTTGGGGAATTAACTAGTTACATTTACAGGGAAAATTTTAATTAAATTAGTTACTGTTAATGATGTTAACACTTATAAAGGGGGGGCTATTTTCACACCCACACAAACATTTTGGTTTTTGTGGTTTACGGGGACTCTCCATAGGCGTAATGGTTTTTATACTCTACAAACCGTATTTTCTATTGCCCTAGACCTAACCCTTCCCCTTACAGGAAACGTTCTGCTGCTTTAGATAAAAACAATTAATTTTTTTATTTTTAAATAAAAAAAAACATAGGCACTGTCTTTTTAAGCCCTATTTGGACGGGACTACTTTTCTAAACTGTGTGAGTTTTGATTCTTATCACCTGACATCTGCGTTGTTAAATAATTCATAACAAATTAATTAATTGTTTTACCCATAACCAAACCATAAATAAATAAAGAAATCTAAGTTACACACAAATTACCACCTGTCAATCACTTTTTCCGTGGAATTCTGGCATGAATAGGCTCAGTGTCGTTAAAATGCCGTTGACAAACTTGGTTGGTAAAAAAGGTGCCAATTCACCTTTCTAGCAATACATTGGCTTTAGACCGAATGACAGAGGACATCCATGAGATACGTGTGAAGTGGTGTGTAGGATTTGCTGTCAAGTTATGCGCACAAAAGATGCACCGACGACATTTAAGTGTTAACCATCCCGTGGAATACTGCTCATTGCCAGTGTCCTCACGCACAACTGAACCTCGCAGGAACCAAGCAACAGTATCTGAGGTCTTTGCTAAAATTACTAAGTACAAGCGTGAAAGCAAAAGATGGAAGCAGTGTATTGGCACTCTGACCCGCTACCTAGCAAAACCAAAGTTTTTTTTTTTTTTTTATACGGTAGAAAAGAGCGAAAATAAATAATATAGATTTTTGTGTGTAACTTATCTCTATTTATTTATGGTTTGGTTCTGGATATCGTCTATCGACCCAACCCTGTTACCTGATACAGATTTTACAATAGCCAGTCTTAACCGTTTACATGATTGGCTTTTTATTAGTATTAATAATTTTTTTTTTTTTCTGTTTCAAAACATATCAAAGTTTGCATTGGCCAAAACACACAAGGAAACGCGTTGTAAAAAATAATATCACCGACAATCACTGAGATGGCATTCAGACGGGATTAGTTTTCTCAGAGGATCACTGAGCTTGCTGAAACACAGTAGGTAATTTGCTCTGGAATTATCACAGAGGTTGCGAGAACAGGAAGCCTGGAGGAATGTGGTGGGATTTAAATGATTTTTAGATGTAATAAAATGTTCTGTTTCGGTGAGATGTAGGTGTGGTAGCTGAACTGTTGTAGCATCTGAACTGTACTAAATGAGAGACATGGCCCTCCCACTGAGACCGTGCCTTTCCAGGGGTTAGCAACAGGATGTTCCCAGCATTCCAGGAACTGAAATTAACAGACTCATATCCCTGTCAAACCCATGTTGCGTTGCCAAAGCTTTGCTTCTGTTGTTTGTCACTGAACACGTGCCTCTCTCTCTCTCTCTCTCAAAATGTCTCATAAGGCCATTCAAAGTCACCTTAGTGTGCCATGCATATGTGCTACATTATTTTTATATTACCAATGATGAGGTGCCAGCATGCTCAGTGTAAATATTTTGACTGTCTTTACACGGCTGTCTGTTGAAGTTTGAGCGGTGTGCACCATTTATAACTACTCACACTGTTGACTTAATGAGGTCATTTAATGATGGAACATACCTTCACTTGAACCTTTACACTTTGTTCTCACCAAGCCTGACGTGATAAAGCGCCATACAATTAATCACACATCTTCTAGTTTTTGTCCAAAATAGCTGCAACTGTGTGACATGTTGAGCAATTCGTTTTTATTTCATCCTGATTTTACAATAACCTCCATGTTGCTGTATTAAAAATCAGTTTTTATTATGTCTAGATGTGATTCTTTTTTATTATTATTATTTAGCTTTCAATGAACGCAGTATAATTAATAGACTCTGTTAACTTGTGATATAGCTGGTATATAGCTGCTGTCTTATTAAGTCTAGGGTAGAACCTTTTGATGTTTAAAATCCATCATTACAGCAAAGCAGTTTTCTATTACTTTGTGGTGTTTTGAAGTACAAGGCTTGACCCAGCTGTTGTCTGTAAAGTAGCTCATATATGATCTGGGTCTAATCTGACTTCTAGACTTGTACTGGAGTACACTATGACCTGCTGTCCACTAGCTAATCTCACACGAGACCCCAGAGCTGCCAGAGAGCCCTGCTGGCCTTCTGCAGAGACACAGTGCTGTCTGATTTTCTGGCAAAAATACATTCATTGCATTCATTCCAAGTAATACAAGTTAAATACTCAGAAAGTAGCAAAGTAGTGCATTATTTTTGCATTGGCAACAAAATAAATAACAAGGCATTACTTTCTTAAGAGTTATGTCATGGAAATTGATTATTTTGAATTTGAAATCAGGGAGGCTTGGTCATGTGAAACTAATTTATAACTGTTTCAGTCCAAAAGACCTTGAACAAAATTATAAATGGACTCTACCGTTTAACTTTGCTACTTGAACTTCCCTGAACTCTGAAACTTATTGCATGCATTCAGCAACAGTACAGCAAATGCAGCCACTGATCCATCTTGACCATAAGTGTTGCGTCGCTTTATTTTCTCTGTATGTGGTCTCTTGTTTCTGATCAGTGAAGGAAAAACATCACTTAAAGCTTTTAAGAAGCTGGCAGTGTTATTTGGTAGCAGGTGGCGGGGGTATTACAGCTGAGTCATGCTAAACCCAGCAAATCAGACAGTCTGCATGTCCGTTAGGCTCAGGCGAACATACTGAAGAGTTCAAGTGCACTGGAGTCCAGTGCTGCATTGAAGTGTTAGATAAACCTACATGGTTGTTTTATGAAGTGTAGAGCCAGTGCTTTTTCTGTATTTACACTCCATTTTTCCTTTACACAGATCTATATGAGTTGTCCCAAGCGGTGTCCCTGGCAAACAAGCAAACCGTTTTTTTCCCCTCTCTTGCTGGCAGGAAAGTGATTATGGTTCTTGATCTCAAGAGAGGGTCATTATATCCAACCAATCAGTGCAAGCAGTGAGCATAACACTCCATGTCTCAATTACTCTGGGATTAAGGGCGGTGTGACCATAATCTTGCATTACAGCATGAATCATTGTAGATCACAGTAACAATTTATGTCATAATACAGATTTTGAATGGATATTTAGTAGAGAAAATATTTTTTGATATTTTAGATATGTCTGTTTTTAAATAATCCAGTATTTTTTTTCTTTATTTAGATCTTGGATACACATAAAAAGTTATATATTTTTAGAATTATTATTTAATATTTTCTTTATAATTTAAATAATTTTAAGTTTAAGTATTCTATTTTAATGAATTAAATCATATAAAAATATAATTTGTGCTAGTTGACCCATTTACATACAGTTCATACCTTAAGTGTTGATTTTAAAAGTTACATAACCACATCGGTTTCTCATGATGACAAATGTGGTCTTGTACGAAGGGGTGCTATTTCCTTCATCACAGGTCGAAGAGAGTGAGAGACCTGTTGTATGACTGTGTTTGTGCATGCCTTTGTGAGGTGTGCACATCAGCGGCTTGTTTGGGATTGTTTTTAGGGTGTGTTGGAGTATTCCTTGACCTAAGATGACAACCGTTTCTAAGGAGAGTTGTCATTTCACACCCTGTTCCCTCGAACATACACAAACTGGAAAATTAACTACAGCATGTGCTCACAACAGCAGTTTGCATCTGCTTACAAACACACATAAATGCTTGCCTTAGAAGTGTGTACAAGATTTATTTGTCTCGTTGGCTTCTTTATAGACCTTTTTAAGCACTACATGGGGCCCTTTTTAGGCATAAAGTACCCTGACGTGCACACTTGCTCTTCATACACACACACACACACACACACACACACACACACACATTCACAGGAAGCAAGGGTGATACATTTGTCAGAGCTATGGATAGCGCCTTTTGAATATCTCAGCATTAGGGTGAAACTGGCAGACGCCACACATTTAAAATGCACACATACTCTCTTGTAATGAGAGCTATCCAAACACAGTCAGCCTTACAGTGTGCCGTCTTGCTGGCAGGCATCAGAAGTAGGTTATTCATGCATTATAGATCCAGTCCTGGTCCTGCTTGGCATGTCTTGTTGACAAGACAGACACATTGTTAGCTGGTCTGCCTTTTACCCGTGACCTCTCTGTTCATGGGTTTACTTGTTCGTGGAAGTGTCCCAGATTTTGCTTGTTAGATGGATAGTTTGTTAGGTGAAAACATATTTTAGGACTCTCAGGAGTCTTTCACTGAATTGCACAATGCCTGGTTCATCTCATTCACACCCAGAAGGACATTTTCAGAAGCCAATGACCTTTAACCCTTCAGCTCCACCTGTATTGGATTTGTAGTATTTGTCCAGACATTGTTTTTCTTGGTTTCTAATTTTATTATCTGCCTGGCATAGATTTATACTATAGTATATTATAGTGATGTCAATACTATCATCTCTTTTATAGTGAATTTGTAGTTAAATTAATTTAACAACAACTGCCGGCCTATTTATTTTCATCTTTAAACTGATGACGCTTGGGATATTGGTAAAAGTGGAAAGGGAATATTTAATCTATATCTATATCTATATATATATATTATATATCTATATATATATTATATATATATATATAATTAACAATAGTATTAAATGTTGTATTTTAATATGTAAAAGATTATATGATTTTGATTATAGTATATAAAATTAACACACTTTTAGTGTTGCAAATATTAATCTTCTTTAATTAATTTTTATACTTTTTTTTTTTTTTGGTTACTCTTTTAAGTTTTATTGTGTGTATGTTATTATTTTAATTGGTAAATGTCCTATTTGATCCATTCGTCCATTTTTACAATGCCTGTGTAAAGAATTGTATTATTTGATGCAAAAATGTAGTTGCTCTTTCTGCTAATTTGGTAATGTGTTGAATAGCTAAACTCAAGTTTAGAAACCACTGAAGCGTGTCTATTTATGGACCTGCCTTAAAGCGTTCCCGGCTGAAGCAAAAACTAGGTGCAAGAACGCAAGCGTCTGTTTCTGATTTTATTGAATGGCTGCACCTAATTACAGAGTTAGAGAAATGTGGTTCAGATGCAATCGCTGTTGAATCTTGTCTTCTGACGTCTATGTGTGCTTACACTGTCAGAATGGCACAGAACACACTGCAGTAGGACCCCTGCTGGCTGTCCACTAGAAGTGATGCTGTCGCTCCAGCTCAGGGCCTTCAAGGTCACCTACATTCGTGCCTCTGCTCCAGTCATACCTTATTCTGTTGAGGACACCCTCCAGCTGTCTGTGTGTGTGTGTGTGTGTGTGTGTGTGGGTGTTTCTCAGTATCAGCCTGAGGAAAGGGGAGGGGGCTATTCTCAAAGCTGCTAGGGAATTAGTACCACGCTAATGCCATGTCAACACTGATTACCGAGACACTGATTGTCCCACTGGCCAAGTCTGAGCTGCTTAAGAGAGGCTCGTTAACCTGTACTACTAAACAAAACCTCACACTTTCACCCTCTGCAACCCTTTCTCCCTCCATTTTTATTTAGGAAAGCCTGTGTGTGTGTGTGTGTGTTTATGTATCTGAGCAGTGGCAGTACGCTGAGACTAAGCGATAGCTGTTGATAGTTTGCGTTAGTGATGTTTGCACATGCACCCTAGTGTGTTCAACATTATATGTTTGATAGATGAGCATATAAAAGCCTCTTTAGGTTGATCTTTTATGTGTTCAACATTATATGTTTGATAGATGAGCATATAAAAGCTCCCCCCCCCCCCCCCACACAGCGCTGATTGTTGGTATAAGCACACGTTGTGCGCAAAGAGATAAATTGGAGCGAGTCAGCAGGGCTTTGCTTCCAACACACAAAGAGCTGAGAACATGCCATAAGCAAGGTCATACCAATCAATGCAGTATTAATTAAATTGAGTGTGTATTAGAGAGAGTGCTTGAATGACCTTTTATATGGGCTGGAAGTTTGTGATGTCCTGGTTGACTGGGTGTTTGGGTCAGGTTGGTTGACTAGTCATCCATCGAATTTACCTACATTTTTGTCTTTTTATTCTTTGATTTAAATGTTATATATATTAGTGCAATGTTTATAGAGATGCATATGTATCTTTTTGTTTTTTTTATAAAATGTAATGCATTTAAAACAATAATCAAACTATATTTTAGTATAATATTTATATGAACTCATTCTCTCTCTGGGTCAGGATGGTTGACTAGTCATCCATTGAGTTTCACTATATTTTAATAAAAAAAATTATTTTTTTATATTTTAGTGTAATATTTAGAGATGGATATTTAACTTCTTTTTTTAATAAAATGTAAAACTATAAGCAAATTATTTTTTTTATGTATTTTGTAATACTAATAAAATATATTTTTGTATTAATAAAAACATAATATATTATTATAATTTATAAAAACAAAAAAATGGCATAGATGATTGTATTTAGAAATAATATCTAGACTATGCTGAAACCTGACAACTTTGTGTTTGTTGTTTTCAGTGTCTCTTTGCGAGGAGGGTGGTACATGAAAAGGAGGAGAAAACGACAGAAAGAGAAGAGGAAGATGACAAGGAGGAAGAAGAGGATAAGAGCTCTGATGAAGGCCTCCTGCTGCAGGCACACCATGCCATGGAGAGAATGGAGGAGTTTGTGCACAAGGTCAGACTCAAACTCGTCTCTCTCACACACACACACACTTGTCTCACAGCTCCGTAAACACAGATGTGCATTATTGTTGAGTTTATATGTCGAGATCAGATGTTGAGATAAAGCACATGACGTCAGCACACCTGACTCGAGTCGAGTGCTCATAGCTGCCACAGTCCACCAATACGGAAAGCATGCCTGCCAAACCAGACGCCCATCTCCTGCTCCAGCGGCCTCTCATCTCAATCTTGTATTGAGAGTCTGCCATATGCAAAGGAACAGGAACTGAAAGCCGGTCATTGTACCATGCGCTGCAATGCTGAGCCCTATGAACCAGCTAGATTTTAGCTAGCCCCTTCTGCTTTAATGGCTGTTTCCTTCCTCTCCTCTCCTCTTCTGGGGAAGAAGCCAAAGCTCTCTGTGTCGAAGAGCAAGCTCCAATCAGTGCCATTCACTATTAGCACTCAGGTACCGGATCTTGAAAGGATCACATCTAGGAAGACTCTAAAACACACATCCTGACAGATGACCGAAAGGCACATCATGGAGTCGATCAAACAACCTGACCTAGTTTCATTTTGGTTTATTTATTTAAAAGTGTGTCCGGATACACACAGAGCTAGGAGCTGCTTTCTCAGCAGACACGGCATGTTCTGGGCCTCTTTGCCCTCGGCTGTAGTCACTGCATGCGCTGTACTTAGGTGTATTCCTGTGGTCAATGCCTCTGACTGGTATGATTGCACGGAAGTGTTTTTTATCTGCGTGATTTGGTAGAATGCTGCTAAGAAACTGCAAAGCTTCCTGCCAGCAGCGTCACCACAGCTGGTAAAGAGAAACCAGACAACCTAGTTTAAAGAGAACCACCCGAGAAAAAAAAACAGGTTTTTGGGTACATATAAACAGTTCCCTTTTATATATATATATATATATATATATATACATATATAAATGTATGCACACAGTTGATAAAAAAAACACAATAATGCACAAATAAAGCCATTCACTGTGATAGATTTTTCAGCAAATTCTTTTTTTGTGAACTATTCCATTAAACTTCACCCGTTTATATTCAGCTTGCTTTGCTGGATTCACAGGTTCTTGCTCAACCTTGACATTAGTTGATTTGTGCTGAAAATGCAGTGTATGCTTGTACATGCTATAATACACAAGCTTTGCCCTCACATACTGTTTTGAGCCTTAGAATTATTTTTGGCTCTCTGTATGTGTAATTTTTGCCTGAGCCCTAACTCATAATTACTGTAATACTTATCTCTTGCTCTCAACTCCTCTCACATACACGCATGGACCGTGTAATTACTTTCTGAAGTCAAATGAGAGGGCTTTTCTCATGCCAACTAGTAATGCTGACCTGAGCTTGGCGTAATGATATGTCAAAGAGTGACCAGATATGTCATCTTTCTAAAACTGCAGGGTTGCTTTTGAGATCTCGCAGTGATTCTTTTAATTTTGTGTCTTAGATGTGGGAGGGCAGATGGCGTGTCATTCCACATGATGTCCTCCCTGATTGGCTGAAGGATAATGATTTCTTGTTGCATGGGCACCGGCCGCCCATGCCCTCCTTCAGAGCATGTTTCAAGAGTATCTTCAGAATCCATACAGAGACAGGCAACATTTGGACACATCTTTTAGGTAAAACACACTTACACACACAACATATAAAATGTGTTCCTTTATTCATCTTACCTATAGAATTTGAATGACATATTTATATTTAAATATAAAATAATTAATTACACTTTAATTAAATAACAACAACTACAATGTTTTAGATTTTTAATATATCTGTTATATACATCATAAAAATAAATATATAATAAATAGAAAAACACAAATACAAATGTATATAGTAAAATATAAATATTACACTTCAATAAAACATCACTTCAATTTAAACAGAAACAAAACACTACCTCAGAACAATAAATGTTTCTTTTCTGCATGCTGTACTGCCACCTAGTGGAGAAATGTGATAATTCCTCATCACATAACATTGAATGTACAGGCTGGTGTAAGGTCATGATAAACATAATAGACAGTGGGTCTGGGTAATGGTATTGATTGTGAAGCAAGGTCGTAACGTGCAGCTATTGATCTGCTACACCTTTGGACTCATGATGTGACTGAGCCCTAATAGACAAAACGGATGTTTGATGTCGATCTACTTTTAACTGCTAAGCTTTCCGATGTGCTTTGAGTTCAGTTTAAATTCAATTTTACTTTGTGCATTTTATTGATTTATTGCATTGACCTGTAGAGAGCAAGGGACTATGTATAACTGCTTAAAAAAATGATGATGATTATTGATATGGGTACTGAGATTTAAATCTAACTCACATAGATGTAAGCAGTATTTCCTTTGTGTCTACAGGCTGCCTGTTCTTTCTCTGTCTGGGCATTGTGTACATGTTCAGGCCCAATATGTCGTTTGTGGCCCCGTTCCAGGAGAAGATTGTCATCGGCGCGTTCTTCCTGGGGGCCATTCTCTGTCTGTCCTTCTCCTGGCTCTTTCATACAGTCTACTGCCACTCGGAGGGGGTGTCCCGCGTCTTCTCAAAGTAAGCACCCGCAACACTATGTGTGTGTGCATTATTTTTAGAATAATTTAATGGCCCGAAGCAAATTATTCCACTTCCTCAAGACATCAATCAGACGAGATATAGTATATAGATGGCCTGTAGTATAAAGTGCAAACTGTTTACTGCACTTTGCTATTCTTTTAATTTATAAACCTATAATGGCTAATGAATCTGACGTCTCACACAATCACAGAAGCTAGGCTTACTTTCACATTGCAAAATAAGGTGGATAGTCATCCCAGTAATATTAAAAGGTGTGGGTGACACTTTATTAGAAGATTATGTACTTTAATATTATGATCTATATATATAATGAATAATCTGTTAATGTGTATTATGATAATATATAATATAACGTTAATATATTTTAAATAAAAAATAATCTATATGTAAACATTTGGCAAGATTAATTCTGTAAAATATATATATTTTATAAGATAATCAAAATTGCTAAACATTTTTTTTAATTGTTAAATTGCTCTAAGCTTATTTTAAAGTAAATTAATTTTTTTATTAATTATATTATATTTACTGAAATTGATACTTTTTTTATTTAAATCGTTACATTTTGGTATATTTCAAATGATTATTCAATTCGATTTTTCTCTTAACCTCTCTCTCTCTCTCTCTCACTCCTTTCTATGACAGGTTAGATTACTCGGGCATTGCGTTCCTGATCATGGGCAGTTTTGTACCGTGGCTGTATTACTCTTTCTACTGCTCCCCTCAGCCCTGTTTCATATACCTGATAGTGGTGTGTATCCTGGGGATCGCTGCCATCACCGTCTCACAGTGTGACTTCTTCGCCACGCCACAGTACCGTGGAGTCAGGGCTGGTAAGACACGTCTCGCTCTGTTCAGGACAAATGTTTCATGTCATATAATAGTGCACTATAAATAGTTAAATGACCACCTGTCCTGTCTTCTGTGTCTCAGGTGTGTTTGTGGGTCTGGGCCTCAGTGGAGTCGTCCCCACGCTGCACTTTATGATCAGTGAGGGCTTCTTGAGGGCCACCACCATGGGTCAGATGGGCTGGCTGTTCCTCATGGCCGTCCTGTACATCACAGGAGCCTGCCTGTACGCCGCACGCATCCCAGAGAGATTCTTCCCTGGAAAGTGTGACATCTGGGTGAGTCCATGTTCTGGAATCCATCCATTCACGCTAGCCTCTCATTACATTTCAAGCCTAATCCGTACCTTGTCATTATTTTGCAGTTCCACTCCCATCAGCTGTTCCATATCCTGGTGGTAGCAGGTGCTTTTGTGCATTTCCACGGTGTGTCCAACCTGCAGGAGTTTCGTTACACAGCTGGCGGTGGCTGTGCGGAGGAGGGCGGCGCGTGAGCCCCGTGTCCTGCGGTGCATGACACGCACCACCAGAGGGAGACAACGTTCCTCTTACCCTTGCAGCCAACAAGTGTTCCTCCTGCCCATGAGGTGTAAACCTAAGAGGACAGCACTGAACGACAAAAATACCTACCTTTATTATTTTTCGTATTATTTTTCTCTTTCCTTTTTTTTTTTGTTCTCTGTTTTTCCCCTTAAATAAAATGCATCATGGGATGAGGTGGACGAAGGTTAAGGAATGGCAGTTTGTGTTTCCTAAGATCATACATTAAGAAGAGCTTTTTGGCTTGGTCTATTGCTGTTTTTTCTTTTTGTAAAAGCGTTAAACACAAAAACACAAGCAAAAAACTAAAAAATGTGTGACCGTTTCTTGGGGTGGGCAGTTAGCCGTTTTAAACTTTTTCATGTAAATAAGATTTCTAAAATTTGGGTTATATAGATTTGTACGAAAATAAAGTTATAAAATGTTTTTTAAAAAATACATCATTATATCATTATATGGTTTAACGTGGGAAAGAGACCCGTGGGGTCTCGAGTCGGAAGCAGCCAACCAGAAGCCTCGGTGTTCTGTTGTCCTAAGCACAGCGGTTAAGAGCTAAAAACGCACCTGTAGGCCGGTGGGACGCCCTGCACACGATGGAGCCGGCAGGATTTAGCACTCACATACTCCGCAGGCCTTCATATCGCTCTCAGTGCTGTTTCCTTCCACGCAGAGGGCTGGTTTCCCATCTTCTGATTATGTCTCTCTTTCTCTGTCTGTTCTTGTTTTATTCATCTTTGTGAACGTTGATTCAACCTGGTTTGGAAAAAAAGAATTGATGAAAGACTTGCTGTTTCAAAGTACACAAATTCATACTCGAGCAGTGCAAGGATGCATTTGTTGTGTACTGTTCTGTGTTCACCGTCTGTACGTGATTATAATTTATTAAGGAGTTTTCATGGAAACATTACAACAAGCTGTAATATTCCACATTTAAACATGAGCAATGTTTGTTTTCTCAGAGATTTTTACGTGCATTGATATTTATTTTAATTTTAAAATAAACACAAAAATTTAACTTTCATGACAGTTGTGCTTTGTTTTTCTTTATGCTACTGAGGCACCGGGTTAAAGGTGCAGTGTGTACATTTTCAAGGCGTCTATCTGTTTCAGGAAAGCAGGGCTTAGAGGAGAAATTATAATGTACAGGATGTGGACTTTTTTTTTTTTTACCTTTAACCACATAAACAAACTGCATTACACCAAATACACACAAAATAATGTCCTTTTTAGCAACTTTACCTTTAATAAATCATTACACCCAGTACCACTGAGTATATGTATCTACTTGCATGTATTAAATTATATTCAAATATACAGAGTGTGTGTTTGGCCAGAAGAGCACTGGGACTAATAATGGTAATAAAACGTCTACTCATAGAAAGGTGATTCTTCTAATATGTGCTGGTTAGTATTTATGTTACCATGAGGCGTCTCCTTTATAAAGAAAATGGTAACCTTCATAGGTTGGAAAGGGATGGGGAATGAAAATATTTATACAGCTATTTTTATTTTCATGCTGAACAGCACACCTGCTGCAGGACATTGCTCTGGGACTCAGGGGTGACTGAACCATCCCCACCCTTTCAAACACAAACCATTCGCTCATATAAAAGAGATCCAGCTGGGATTGAATCACCAACCTCCAAAATCTGAGGAAGTGTTCTTAAGCCCATATAATTCCAACAATGTAACATAAGCAATAATAGGTTTTAAACCCAGGTCTTCAAGATGGTCTACCCTCTAGGGTAGTGGTCCCCAACTCCAGTGCTCTGCACGTTTTTGGGGACCACTGCTCTAGGGAGTCTAGGTTTTATGTTTAGTTTAGATGAGGTTCGAAAAGGTGATAAAAAGCTTCCCTAGTGGGGTTTCAAAACAGAATAGTAAAAACAATAGTTACAGCTTCATATTCCTTAATGATTGTCTCAGGCACCTCAAGATTTCAGGTATACATATACTTAGAAAAATTAATCCAAAAAAAAAAAAACACACCTAATGTCAGTTGCTCATAAGGAAGGCTGCGCCCTCTAGTGGTCCTATTTGATGACTGCATATGTCATCCAGGATGTTCCATCTCAGGCATTTAGGCTAAAATGAGGCTGTGTCAATGGTGTATGCACCACCAGAAAGCGCAGCTTCTCCTGTAAACCCTCATGAAAAGTGATCACTAGACAGTTTTCTCAAATCTTGAGCTCTGAATGAGTTGATAAAGTTAAGGTAGGCTTAATTAGCTCCTCCAGGTGTAGCTCATTACTGACGTGCTTATTTAGAACTAATGACGTCTACATTTTAAAATCAGCTTTGTTTTGATAAACATGACACTATATAAAGGCTGTTAACTTACAGATTTTTGATAGTGTAGCTGAGACTCTTCAGCATTGTGCAGTGATTGGCTGTGGCAGATGAATATTTAATTAGCTATGTTTTTGCTTATGAAATGCATATTATTAGGAAGATATTTCTAGTAAGTTATTAGTAGATAGTATGGGTTATATTTCTGTTTTTCATTCTGTTTATTGTTTTTTTTTTTTGAGTTACCATTATTGAGAATAATGTTGCTTTAAACTATATGTGACATCGGTGCACCTTTAAATTGTTATTTTGCGGAAGTGTTATTGTGTGTTTAAATTACTTTCAGTAAACTATATATGACTTAATTTTGAGTTGTGAAAAATATATAAACAAGTATAACTTAGTGTGCAATGTATGCAAAATTTCATGTATTTTTATTGTTTCTATTAAAAACACCACACAAAACTCTGTGTATAGAATTAATTCTATACAGAAATGTACACATGAAACAAAGCAAATTAATTTATTAGACAATTTACGTTATTTTATCAGTGCTTTAATAAGATGGCAATGCCAAGAAGTAAAAAATAAAATAAAATAAAAATGAACTCAAAAGTCTAAACGACCCTTAAAACTACACACTGTCACATTGCGATAATTAGACATTGCACCACCTTGTGATTTCTCAGGTTCAGTGAATAACTGCTCTCTGGTACATGAAAGTCTCAGTTCAAATCCCACAGTTGCTGAAGTACTTCCCATCTTTAAAACAAAGCTTTCTATAAATCCTCTTCCACAACAGACGACAGCTCGCAGCCTCAGTAGCTCAGGTGACAAAACACTGAGTTTTAATAACGGAGACCTGAGTTCAAATCCTGCTTTTGCATACATCTAATTTATGCTATAATTTCTGCTGAATCTTATCCACATCTACAACACTTCACAACTCTACAGACTCAATGGTGCAAGAAATGAAGTATTGTGTTTTAAACATCAAGTCCTAAGTTTGAATTTATTTGAAATACCAAGAAATTAAAAAACTACTTCTATTTTTAAAATCCCTGTCGTTTGTTAAATTCTGTGGCACTGTGGACAGTTGTTGTTTTTTTTTGCTACTATAACATGTTGGATCGAATCCCATGTTTGCTTAATAATTTATTTCAAACAAAACTGTCAATGAAAACACATCCAAAACACCACAAGCTCAGTAGCTCAAGCAGTAAAGCATTGCATTATAAACAAAGAGTATTGAGTTTTGAATCCTATTGTTGCTTATCTTATATTGTTACAGATAGTAAAAAACCAACGCATCTGTATTCTTCACAGCCTCTGTGGTGCAGTGGATAGTCGTTTGACTTCCATTCATAACAGTCTCAGTTCAAACCCAGCAACTACAAACATTTCCTTTATAGCCAACAAAACTCTCAATAAAACTGCATCAAAATCCAGTTGATCTCACCAGGTTCAGTAGCTCAGTGGTAAAGTATTGCTCTTTAATCGTGGAGACCTGGGTTCAAACCCCACTATTGCTTATGTCATATCTGTTATATCCAACAAAGTGGACCAAATGTCAGGAGTCTGTGTGAAAGCCACGATGGCGCTAGTGGCTAAACACACGTTGGTTGCGGACAAGGTTACAGTAGAGTTGTGGGTACGAGTCCCACACCAAAGACAGATACTGAATAACTGAGCGAGGCGGCAAAGATGGTGAAACAGAAAGCCGGAGGCAGACTGGCTGAAAGACCTGGAGCAGGAAAAACAGACTGGCTGCTCAGCCAATAAGAAACACGGAAAAACAAGAGTACCTGGGGCGGTACAACAGACAAACTAAGCAGCCATGAGGAACACGGACAAACAAGAGTACTTGGGGTGGTACAACAGACTGAGCTGTCATGGGAAACACAGACTAAGAGATGCACCTGGGGTGGTGAGACGAGCAGGACATGGAGGCTGGTCTGAAGGCCAGAGAGGCGGAGTTGAGTGAGAAGCACCTGGGAATGGAAAACAAGCTGAAAGAAAAAAAAAAAGGTTTTTTTTGCTGCAAAATTGGGAAAATCAGACTTTTTAATTAACTTTCGCAGCAGCGTAGGGATTTGAACCCATGTCTCCTACGTTGGTCTGAGGTCTTATGACACGAGCTCTGACCACTCAGCCACACCAGTTCACACTAAGATATGAGTTCATTTAATATAAGACATAAGCACATTTAGACACATTTGGAAAAAAAAAACTGGTTAGAATTTGTGTTTCTGCAAATATCAGGAAATAAATACTAATTATTTTGGTGTATATGCAAAATAAAAAATAATATTTCCATAACAAAAATTAAATAAAACAATATGTAAATAAGTAAATAAGGTTTTTGCATGAACTACATATTTTTTTTGTAAAATATTTACATATTTTACAAAGTTTGGAACACAAAGGTACATGTTAACAATAATAAAGCTAATAAAATATTTAATACTCTTAACTCTTAATTTAATAATCTAATATATAAAAAATAATATGCAAATATATATAAAATATATTTTCAGAGTAAGTGTTTATAAAATAATATTAAATTCAGTTTTTTTAAAGAAATATTTACATAACACATTTTGTGTCTATACACAATTCAATTTCAGCAATTAAAAAAAAACAACTACTAGACATTTATAAACATTAAAATGTTGCAAATGCTCAGAATAAATACATTTATCAACATATTCATTACATTTTGCATATACTAAATATACTAAATATATGTCATACTGATAAACATGTAAATATGATAGTAAATAATATCTAGAAAACATTTTAACAACAAAAAACTACAAGCATTACCTGTCTGTGACCAGATCTCTGTGTCAACATGAGCCAGAATTCTGCTTTTAACATCCATTATTCTGCAGAATAAGAAGATAAATACAGACAGAACACATTAGCTATGTGTAACAAATAATCAGACACAGACAAGTTCATAATAATGGAACTTATTTTTATCAGTTTGTCTGAAAAACAGATAACATTAAAAACAACATCAAATGCTAAGCAAAGAACACCAAGTGCAAAGCAGAAATTATGTGTCTGCTCATTGTCTGTTAATTTTTTATTCACAGTTTGCATAATATTTCATTAATACAGAGCAGAAGTGATCACATATTTTTGAAGGCCAACCTGCAAGTCAGCTTCTCGCTGGTTCCATCAACAAAACATTTCCCACTGACTTTTAGTTTCAGATCCAGCTGCTCAAACTGCTCTTCATCATTAATTATAGCACTGACACAAGGTTTGTCCCAGTACATAAACCCTCTAAACCTCACACTCAACACGATTTCCATTCAAATAAATCTAAGCTCTACTGATATTAAGACAATGACAGCTAGAAGTAGAAAAGACACGAAAGAGCAAAAACATCAGAGCTTTACATAAAACTAACAAACATGAATACAGTCCTTTACAGTAACACTACAAGGATATGATAATACTCCTGATAATCATTAAAATAAGTGGTTAAAGGTTTATGACTCCATAATCGTTATATGCCCATGTCTACTAGCGAAATGATGCTTTTATCAAATGCACGTAAAATGTACTAATTTACATATTTTATATAAAATATTGTCCAATCAAATACTTTCTAGAGCGAGTCCCTCCAAACGACTAGCAGCACAAGCACTCTATGTAGTCTCT
>JAUCMU010000080.1:3707495-3721299 GCA_032275025.1 Enteromius treurensis
TAATGGCGTTGATATTTCTGTAAAAAGCTGTGCAGTGTCACAAAACCATTCTTTATAATGCAATGAGAACAAAATAATGCCGGCATTTCACAATATGTGAGAATTTAATTAAAAATAAATATTGATTCATCAGTGGAGATGAACACAAATTGCAAACCACGCAGAGAAAAAAAAGAAAAGAGTTGATTTAAAATATATTGGCCTACAAAGGATACAAATTCTGGAATAAAGTTATGTACTGTAGATGAAATTATTGTTTTTTTTAAATAATAATCATTATTGTTGGAGTTTAATCTATTCTATGAAAGACTGATCTTTGTCTTTCTAAATGCTTGATGAACATGCTTGAGTTTTTGATAAACTGAGAGATAACAGGAAATCTATTTGGTGTGTATTAATATAATTAGATAGAAGCAGGGTTGAGGCTGGGAGTGAATTTCATTTCAAACTGGTTAGGCATATTTGGAAATTAAAGTGATTCATAATTTATCAAAACAAAGATGTGTTCATGGTTCGCTGCGCAATGCCATCTTCAGAATACAGTCAACAGAAATACTTCTCAAAAGTCACAGCTGAGGCTCTGTGCATCTAGTCTTTCACACAGCGCATTTTGTTTCATATTGTTTATGAATGAATCTTTGCTTTCATTCATAAAGAGTCACTTGCTTCATTACTAAATTAATCAACCATTTAAACGAATCGACCGAATGAATGATTTAGTGACAAAGACCGCCACCTACTGGAGGTTTCAGTTATATTCTGTCAATTTGGTGACTATTCCTTAAAGCCACATTTGTGCATTTGTCCTGTAAAGATGCACTGTTGATGCGGATTTCATTTGACTGGGGACTTATTCTTCCTGATTGTATCGTTTTATTTGACTGGAATTTATTAAGTTTCTAAATCAAATTGTTTTGGCAAAAAATATGACATGCATTTAATAAATTTAGAAATCGTTAATAAAAGTAAAAAAAAAAACTTGTTATTACATTTTATGTATATATTTTTATATATATATATATATATATATATATACATAAACAATCCTCAAAGAGGTTCATTTATGCAAACATTTTTGCAAAGTGCAAACTTATAGTGTAAAAATCTAATCATGTAATGCTGTACCTGTTAAAGAGGTGTTTTATAGATAAACAGGCCGATCAGAGACACTAATCATTCTTATTTTTATTAAATCACTCTTTAATTCTACTAATCAATCTTTTTGTTTTTTTATTAAACACAGGGGGCCATTAATGACCCATTACATTATAACATAACATTATTACATAATTCAAACTCAGGTGCCTGTCTTTATATACAAGAAGGTTTAGGAAAATATAAAATAAGTTGTTAATAAATGTTATTTTGTTAATAAAAGTGTTTTTATTAATTCCTCCCCCGTCACACTCTGCAGCCAATCTGTATGACCTTTGCTTACAAGAAAATAAATCTTTTTTGTCTAATGCCTTTATTCAAATATTACAACAGAGTTTTAATGCCACAAAAAAATAAAAAAAATAAAACTATGAGATTAAAGTTGTAATATTATGAGATTGAAGTCGAAACTACGAGATTAAAGCTGAAAAAATAAATAAACAAAGTAGAAATATAGTATTTAGTATAGTGCACTTGTAAATGACCGGGATTGAGAGAAGACCACCAGATATAGGCATATTTGAATATTGTTGCGATTATTTCTGTTGGGTGGCGCACTATAACGAATCCAATGAATCCAATCCGAAGACATGAAATATTATTTCCAAGCATATTGTCCCGCGAATATTACACATGATATCATTTCTGCTAATAATCCCACATAAATGTAGGGATGGGTGATATATATCGCCCGTCCCTACATAAATGTATTTGTAGTTTATTAAAAAGGGTTAAATAAGAGAGCTTCAGCGCCCCCCGAATGAATGTCGACTGAGTGTGTGAGCTGATGTTAGGATCAAAAGTTCAGCGCTTTATTTAATATCATATTCTTGATATTAAGCGAGTTCTTAGATCACATCCCAGTAACATCAAGCGGCCCCTCGGACGCAACAATATTCAAATATGCCTATACAGTATCTGGTGGGCTTCTCTCAATCCGGATCATTTACAAGTGCAGTACTATACTAAATACTATATTTAAAAAAAAAAAAAAAAAAAATTTTTTTTTTTTTTTGTATTCCGTCTTAATCTCGTAGTTTTAACTTTATTCTTGTAGTATTTCGACTTTTATTCTCATATTATTACGGCTTTATTTTCATAGTTTTAGATTTATTTATTTTTTGGTGGCACTAAAACTCCGTCGTAAAACATGAACTTGCCCAGATAAATTATTTTTTGCTATTCTGTCCTAAAACAAACAATTAACATTCTTCTGCGGTGATTTTAGTGAATTATACCGCTGCAATAACCTGACAAAACCCGAGGTCTCCCTTTGTTTAGTTTTTTACATCACTGAGAGCAAGCTGGGATTGAATCAGCAACCTCTGTACCGTGCAGCACAGCTCTTACCAATGAGCCACAGATCTCTATTTAGGACGTGTGAAGGAACTTATATTTCCCTGTTAACCTGTCATTGTACAATAAATTATGATTTGAATTGTGTCAGTGTCATTTGAGATGCAAAGGTATTTGAACCCATGCTTTAGTGATAGTCCTGACTATAACACCCAGTGTTTAGCCACTAGTGCCACTGTGGTTTTAACACTGATGACTGGCATTTGGGGCAATTTGTTAAATATAACGCCAGCAGTTTAACATAAGCAATAGTGGGATTTGAACTCTGATCTCCAGAATTTAACCACAACAATTTATCAACTGAGACACTGAGTCTGATGAGTTAAGATGTGTTTTAAATGGGATTTATTAGAAAACTTTGTTTTAACTGAAGATAAATATTTGCATGTAAGAGTCTACAGATTTATACTAACAAGATCTGGCTGGGTTTGAACCAACAACCTCTGAATCATATGGCAGCACTCTTACCTATGTGAACCACAGATCTAACATCAACTGTGCCAATTGTGGTTTGAATGGTATTTTGCTGAGATCACTGTTTTAAATTTCAAATGCTGGTACAACACACAATGAGATACAACTGGGATTGAACCAGCAACTCCTGATACTACGAAATAGCCACCGATCTCATGACCACATGTGTGTAGGAACTTGACCTGAATGTGTTTGATGGGTTTTTAAATGTTTTTAAATGAAGAAAGTACACTTTGTGATTGGTTTTTGGTCGTTTGTATTAAACTATACATACATGCATGATGCCGTTTTGTTTCTAATTGTTTAAGCAAATGTATTAATTCTATAAACATTATTTTTTAGATCAATTACAGTAACTATAGTAGATATACCTTTCTGAATAATACCTGTTAGAATAACACACTCTCTGATTCTTATCTTATCTTTTCCTCTCTTTGTATGACTGTATCTCTCTTACCCTCACAAACGTCCATCTGATAGGAACTTTAATTAGAAATTTAGTACAGTTATAAAATGTTTTATGTAGAAAGTTACTTACAGGTGAGTCTCGTGACACTCGTTTATTGTAACTTACTTCTTTGAAGTTTGTGTAAACTGCGGATGGTAAACTGCGTTTTATTATTTATTTTGATATTCAAAGATGTACGGCTGGGATATTGCACCGCTTTAATAAACTCTTTACATGCACTTTTGTGCACAAACTCATGGGCAAAATGCTCAGTATTCTTTTCAATTAAGGTGGCATAAAGTAAGTTACATTGGCTGCGTTCCAAGTGATGTAGGCTACTATTATGCACCATGTACACGTGCACTCTATACACCACCCCTCAGACAGTACTCGTTTAGTACTCGTTTATTGACAGCAAATCCGAGGTGTTAAAGTAGTAGCCTACATAATAGGCCTAAGTGCATAATTATGCAGTAAGAAGTTATTAGTTGTACTATAGTGAACAAGGAAGAAACGGACTCTGTCCCAACTATTTTATAATTGTCATATAGTCCTGATGATATAGCCCCTAAATATTGTGAATATAAGTGTAAATGTCTCTGGTTTCCTGCAATGCTTTAAGAAGAACCACCAGGGGAGAATAAAAACCTGTTAAATTTAGTTTTCTCTATAACATGTGAATAAAGTCTGAACATGTGTGACGAAGACTAAGTGTGAAATATTATTACAACTCAAATCTTTTTAGCATTTTAAATGATCGCAAACAAATTGTAAAAATTTATTATTAAATTAATAATCTTACACATCATAATTTAACGATCAAGTGATAAAAGTATGAGTGATTTGAATTTGTGGTGAATGTTTTAAGACATCAAAGCAGAACCAAGTAAACTTTACAGTCATGTATTTGTAAACACAATACATATATATATATATATATATTTCACATTATGCAAAATTCACAAGTAGTTAGAATAGTAAAAAATAAAACAACATCAATGCAACAACATTTAGAAGTACTTCAAATAATAAAAAAAAAAAAACACTAATTGCAGTCATTTTGCAATGTTGCTTATAAAGACATGGCTTGGTCACATACAGTGACAAACAATAATGCCGTAGAAAAATAAACTTTAGTCCTCAATAATAAAAAAAAAACATTCATCATGTTTTCAGTCATCAACAGAAAGCTGTCATCGCACATTACAGCTACACATTAAATGTGTAAACATTTTTTAGTAAACATAATAAAAGAAATAATTAAGCAACTTTTACACAAGTTAGCTGCTTAGTGTTTCCCTAAGCTTAAGATGAATAAATGGTTTTCTAAGGTGACTTCTCTCTCTGTCAATACTAGATAATAACTTGGCTCTGTAGGTCAAATGTCTTTTTAATGCACTCATATTTGACTTTAAGAGGTCTTGAGGTTTCAGTGTTTTTTTCTTCTGTGGTGAGTCGTCCTGGGGTGACGTGGGAGGACAAGTCTTCTTTGTTTTAGGTATAAAGGTGCTACTCCACTGGTTGAGAACTTTTTGTTTAGCAGAAAGCACATCGGTATAATCTGTGCAATCAGAGACTGTTAACGAAGCAGGAGCTGAAAAACGGCGTTCTGGGGCATAGTACGGTCTTTCTGTTTTGGACCCGTATAAGTCTAATCTCACTTTTTTTAGTTCTGTGCTTTTTATTTTATTCACTGACAGAATACCATGCAGTTCCAGCTTGTTTTCTGACCCCTGGGGTGGTGTGTCAGGTAACTGACGGTACACTTCCTCTGTCTCTTTCTGTAGGTTTTCTCTGTGGTTCGTTGAGGGATTATCTTGCGTGTGTTCTTTGAATTGTTTCACCATACTGTGGTTCTGACTCTCACCACTACGACGTTTGTTTGCAGGTAGTTTTTTCTTTTGTGGCCAGTTGATTTTAATCACAGTATCTGGAGCGAAAAGCACAGAATCATCAGCACCAGTACTAGTGCACCCAGATTTTAGCTTATGCTTGGAAAATGCAGTTTTCTTCCGAGTGAGAGATTGGGGCTTGGGTACTCTAATTTTCCCAGTTTTTTTATTTTTCTCCTTGCTTGGTTGAATCTTGGTAAGCTCCCTCTCAGCTGACCCCTGAATTTCAGACACTGATTTTACCATACTGTCACTATTTGGTCCTGTCAGTTCTTTACCTGCAACGCAACCCTCTGCTGAAGCAGCAGTATGCTCCTTGACTAGTATAAGACATTGTGGGCTACGATTTTGTCCCAGTTCCGATTCTCCCATTAAGTCACCTCTTAGACTCCTCTTTCCTTCATCTGCAATGCATGTCTTTTGTAAAACAAAATATGACTCCTTCAGTTCAAGAGATGGTGAACTATAATTTTGTCCCATTTCTGATTTTGCCATACCGTTTCTTTTTGGGCTTCGCAGTCCTTCATCTGCAATGCATTCTCCTGGAGAAGAAACTTCTGGCATCTCGACTTCTGATTCTTGTTCTGATTGCATCATACTGTCAGTTTTCCGTACTTGTCCTGCACTGCTTTCCTTTTTTGAAGCAACAGTTGGCTCCTTTATTTCTAGTTTAAGAGATGGTCGACTACCGTTTTCTACCAGTTCGGAGTCTCTTTTTTGTCCCGACAGTCCTTCTTCTGCAATGCATGTTTGTGTCATAGCAACATTTGACTTCCAGTCTTTCAGTTCAACAGATGGGGGACTACAATCATGTCCCTTTTCTGATTTCACCAAAAAGGCACTCTTTTGTCCTGCCAGTCCTACAGACTCAGTAGATTTATTGTTTGATGCAACAGTTGACTTTTTGACCTCTTGAAGAGACTTTGAATTTACTTCCAATTTAGATTGTACCAGACAATCACTTTTTTGTTCATCATTCGTAATGAATTCCTTTGTTGAAGCCAAATTTGACTCGCTGACCTCCAACTTGAGACATGGCAGACTATAAATGCGTTTAGCAGCAGAACCTGAAAGATTGGCCTCATACTGCTCCTCTTCTAGCTCGAAAAGTGGTGCCTGTTCCCAACACTCTAGGCAAAAAAGATCAGCATCACTGTCTGCCTTTGTCAAATTAGTGGAACCTTTTGCAATTTCTGTACCACAGCGAGAGCAAGTATTTGCTTTGCTTGTGCTTTGTCTGTGCGCATCAAAGCACGCTACAAGATCTGGGCCCTCTATGTTGGACTGAGACTTGGTTTTGATGTTACATTCAGGTTCCTTATCAAACATTTGGAAAAATGTTTTAGCATCTTCGTTGGTCAGCACCGTGATTCCCATAAACAATGAATCATCACTTGAATTTTCATCAGCAGAAACATCTTCCACCACACATATGTCTGAGGTGTTGCTAAGAGTGTCCGTATTTCCTTGATTCTCATTATCAGAGATTTCTTCCACCTGCAAGTTGTCTGAGGAATTATCAAGAACCTCCTTATTTCCAGAATTTTCATCATCAGAAATATCCTCCACCAGGCAGGTGTCTGAGGTGTTATCAAGAGACTCTTTATTGCCTGGATTTTTATCTACCTGCCTGGTTTCTGAGGAGTTATTTAGAGCTTCTTTACCGACTGGATTTTCATCTTCAGAAATATCTTCTACCAGACAAGAGCCCGAGGAGTTGTGCAGAGCCTCTTTATTGCCTGGATTTTCATCATCAGAAATATCTTCCACCTGCCATGTATCAACAGAGGTAGATAAAGACATCTCAGGGTTCTTTACACCATCTGAAACACTGTCTCCAGGGCTCGGAGATGGTGAATCTGAAACATTATCACATGCTTGCTCAGGATCTTGTCTGAATACTTCTTTTGCATTGCAGAGGTCTGCAAGTTTCTCTGTAGGCCTTTCAGCTAAAGGTGAGATGTCGGAGGGTTCTGTATTGAAGTGTTGCTGTTGATTGATGTCCTCTTGCGTCTTGAATGTCTCTTTCTCACTTTCTTTTCTGAGCGCTACAAATGAATGCCCATTGTTTTCCACAGTCACTTCCCCACTTTCATTTCCTGTCTTTTGTTTGAAAAGATCTGTTGGACTGCTCGTGTGTGGATTCACACTTTTCACCTCAGATGAAACCTTAGGCATGTCTGTGCGGGAAGTCACACCTAACCTGGCTGAAGCGACAACCGTGTTGTCTGAAAAAGTCTGTGATGTTGCCTTGAACACGGTCGCGTCATCCAGTAGTGGCTCAGAAAGCACCTTTTCAATATCAGCTGGCTGTCCATCAACATTTAACCAAGACGACCTGAACTCCTCTGACGATAAATACATCTCATTTTGGAGTATGTCGCAATGAGCTAGCTTCTTCAGATTTTCCGTTTCAATGCTTTTGAATACCACGGACCCGTAATCCTTTGCATATGCCATGGCTGATTGCTGTATCTCTCCAAACGATTTCAAAGGCCCCAACACATTGGAAGATTTCCCATTCCAATAGAGTTTTAAGATCGTTTTGAAAACGTTCTCAGAATACTCAGGACATACCTCTGTTTTCTCTAAAGACTTTACTAAGTCCATCAGGTTCTCCAGTGTGTGCTCAATCACTGGCACACTGGACAAGTCAAATGAAGGATCACTTGAATCACCGTCACTCTGCTGTACATCATTTTGACATTCAACTGGGCTAGCGGAGCATGCTTTGGGGTCTGCAATGTTACATTCAGTCGTGTTTTCAAAGCTTTTGTTGTCCTGTTGAGCCACTTGTGAGGAGGATTCAGACAGCTTGTCATTTAAAGTTTTTTGTTCGTTCGACTCATCGACAAGTGACCAAACGCAGTCAATCTTTAGCGGTGGACTTTCAGCTTTTTTGGGGCTGGTGTCGGCTGTCTGTGCAGCATTTGAGATCTGTTGGGAAATGGGTGGAACGATGGCTATGGCCTTGTGACTTTGCTGAGAAGCTTTCTGTAGTGCAAAGACCACTTCAAGACAGTCTGCTGGATCCGCACTGTACTGTATGTTGTGTTGGCTACGTCTGTTCTCATTGCAACTTGTCTGATGGGTACCAGTTTGGGCAGACTGCACCCCAAAATCACTTTGGTTTTTTTGCACGATTGTCACTTTGTTCCAACAGTCACTCTGAATCACAGCATACTTCATTCTTTTGCTGGGGGGTTCAACTGTACACTGTGCTCTTGGTTCAGAAAAAGGTTCCTTTGAGTGATCGTCCATTCTTTTGGTTGCACACACTTCCAGCTGTTCTGGGCGAGAGTTCTGACATGCATCTGATTGTCCATTGTTATTTAAACACAGTAATCTATATATTATTGAGTCAGCATAAGATGACAAGTTAGAATTAGTTTTAGTGTAGGGCTGAAGCTTGGCATCACTGCTCTGAGTTGTTTGAGAGCTCTGATTAATGTAACATGCCCCATTGTTTGTGCCCTGATACTGGTGTCCAGCATTTTGATTATTCTGAGGCTGGGTCGCTGATACATCTTGACATGCATTTGACCAAAGTACTGGTCCGTTCTGGTCAACAGGACTTTGATTTAAATTATTGGAAGGCAATGAAATGTTTCTCTGTGCTCCAGAAGGTGGTGTCATGGGGTTGCATGAGATAAGATTGGCCTTAGTTCTGCAGTGAGCTGGTTTGTTGGGGATTTTTTGGTAGACTCGAGAAGAGGATCGAGAGTGGCATCTTTGAATTTGGCCTGAGTATTGTCTAGAGAACTCTTGTTGTTGTTGTTGTTGAGGGTGATTATAAGCAGCCATTCTAGGAGTTTGAAATTGTTGCTGATTGTTCATGGAGCAAGAGCTGCCATTGTTGGAAATGTGGGAACTCCAACCCCTGCTGTTACCCACAGAGCTGCCATGGTCTGACTGTGGTAACCAATGCATTGTAGTTTGATTATAGCCTGTGTTTCTATAGATCTGTGGGGAAGAATCTTGCCTTTGAGTTAATTGGGCATGATACCTATATGTGTTGGGGTTGTCAGATGGGTAATGCTGCTGTGTTTGGGAGGCTGCAAATTGGCGCTGTGAATGGACCTGGTTTGTTTGTTTTAACCAATCGTATCCATTTGAGTTTTGTTGAAAAGTAGAAGGGCCTGCACTGCCTGAGCAAGCGTTCCACTGATTTGCAGCCTCTTGTTGACCATTGGAATATCTTGTTTGTAACGCTTTTTGCACTTGGGGGGTCTGGTATCCACTGGGTTGATCTTTCCTGACAGCATGGTAATTAGGTGGGAATTGTCCTGGGTACTGAGGTGGAGACTGTTCATGGTATTGAGATGGAAGGCGCTCTTGGTATTGTGGTGGAGGCCGATCTTGGTACCTTTGCGAAGGATGCTGATTCGAACTCCACGTGTATCCCTGCATGGTAAAGGCTCCTCAGTGGCTGCTGCTGTTGCTTTTTTGTGGAGTTATTCAAAAAGAGCTCTTAAAAAAAAAGGCAAAAACAAACTTGGTCATTAAACACTCAAAACTGTAAGAAATAACACTGAAATCAAATCAAGTCACATTTATTTCTATAGTACTTTATGCAATATAGATTGTGCCAAAACAGCTTCACAGTGATAAACATAGAAAGAGCAGAAACAATTACTGAAACTTAAAGTAATGAAAATCTGTCAGCATTTACAAACCCTCGAATAGTTCCAAATTTCTATGTTCTGTTCAAAACAAAAGGAAGAAAGCTTGTAACCAGGCTGTTTTGGGTGGCCATTTACTCCCATAATAGGAAAAACAAATACAGTGGACGTCAATGGTGACCTAAAACTGGTTACAACCTTTCTTCAAAATATCTAGAAAAAAAACAACAATTTTTATTTTTGGGCGAAATATTCCTTTAACAGAGGATGAAGTGTCCTAGCATTATATGCAGAGACTGATACTGTTGCGGAAATTCATCCATTTAATTCATAATAATACAAATCATAGTCTTTAAGGGAGTGTGCTTGTGTGACAACCCTGTCAACCCTGTAGGAGAAACAGCAGGTGGTTAGAACAATTGATCAGAAATATTCTTCAGGGTTGCCTTTTTGGGAACCTCTGAAAAGGGCACACCTCATGAATATAGGGAGAGATGACCCAGGGGTCAAGGTAGGCTCCAAACATAAGTTCGAAGAGTCTAAGGGAATGATCTATGAAATTGTTTTTCTGTTTCTGTCCTTCAATGAAAAATACCAGCTGTCTTTAGTTTCTGTAACCTTGGGTGTGCAGAGAGATATAAAGCGGAGCAGAAGTCTCCCTCCTCGGTCACACTCAGGCAGGGTGTCAACCTTGGTTGACTGTGAACCTTTCTTTCCTTCCTTTAACGAATTCTAAGTTATGAATTTGAATTTATGTGAACTATATATATATATATATATATATATATATCTCAATATAAGATTGACAGGACACAATGACGCAGTGACAAGATGCATGACCCAGATATTATCTGATTAGAACAAGGTTTTAGTTTTCATGAGTGTGTAGAAGATTTCTATTAAAGTGTAATCCGTATGAATCTAGCCATTGATATATCATGTGAATTCTTCCATTATAACACATGTTGGAGGCTTGACCCTCAGGGTAAGGAGTATCCTTCTTTTATTCATTGTTTGGTGCCAAGATACTATACACAGATCTTATTTTACCCATTTATTTCTTGCATTTAATCTTCTTGGTAATAAAATGATCAGTGCAATTAATCATCTCTCCACTGTCAATAATTATCTTTGTTTAATTAAAAGGATTATTTGAAGTGTTAAAATAAATCTTTTTGAACTTTATTTGAAAGTGCTTTTCTGTATTTTAAGTGCTCTTAAAATAGATAAACAGCAAAAAGTTCAATAGTACAAAAATAAATATATAAGTTGTTACTTTGTGGCCCATTAAGATGGGAACTAGGCTAATTAAGTTTTACACAGCTGGTGCAATCAGCCCCCCCTCAAACATGACAGCCATTGTTCACAGCATTCCTTTATGTCCGTTGAGCTCCAGGACCAGTCTTGACCTTTAATCTAAAGTTCAGTGTTAATTTTTTAGTGCAAAATGAGGCTTCTGTACTTACATGTGGAAGAAAAAAAATGCATAAAAGATGTAATTCCACGTTACATGCAGAGACTACAAACAACTGCATTTAAAAAAATCACTGCATAACCGTATTCCTTTAAAATAAGGACTTATTTTTGTAATTACAAGCAAGTATATGGTGACAAATAACACCAAAGTAGCCTATTAGAAGCTAACGAGTAATTAGCACTCCATATTTTAGGGATATAATGATGATAAAATATATGATATATATATTTTAAATGCAATTTATTTATGTAAGAGTAAAGCTAGATTTTTCTTGAGTAGCCTATACATTTCATGATGTATCCAAAGTAACACGGCATTGTCTTTATCCGCAGTACAACGCATCAAGTACTATTGCAAATACATGATGCATTTACAAGTTTGGACTTACTCAAACTGTAGGTGGTGCTCTGTACTTTCTCTGCGTTAAAATATTCAGTTCTACTCCTAACAATTAGACCTGAAAGATTTGAATTGAACTGAACCAACGAGCGAATCCTGTTCGTTAGTTACACGCGGTTACAACATTTCTCCGCTCAATTAATTCTTAAGTATTACATTTTAATGAGATTTATTAATGAGACGAAAATCGCTGTCTGTATGAGCACAGCAAGGGTTTCTGGAAATCAGACCCTGGACGTTTGCATCTAATAAACATCAAACATGTAAAGTTTAAAGTTGAATCGACTTTATGCAACTTGCAAAGGGTGTGCAATAAAGCGGGTGGTCAATGTAAAAATGCATGAACAATGATGTAAGATATTTGTAAAAAAAAACTGGACATATGCCTAGTATGAATTATTTAAAAGGCTGCAGCGTTTCCGTAAAATAAACTATACGCGCTTGAGTCACAAGCTAAGTTTTAATAAAACTCCGCATAGTTCAGTAGGCTACTTACAATTTACAAAGCATCTCCGCATTGACTCCGTGTCCGTCTCCAAACTTCTCCTGTTCAATACAAAGATATAATCCTCATGAGAAGCCGGGGAACTCTTGATTTTAACGCATCAAACTCGCAAAACGCGCATCCAATGCCATCAAAGTTTAAAGAGCGCACATGAGAGAGGAGACGCTGCGCAATCTTCTGAAGCTGTGATACACACACACACGCTGTGAAATGCCAGGGCATGACAAAGGAAGGGGATGTCTTAACACATATCCTCCGCCCACCACTTCAAAGAAAGAGAGAGAGACCGATCAATATTCATTCACATTCTCTCTCTATTATCTTAACGTTTACTTGACCTATAACTGATAGGCAGAACATATTAATACATTTTGTTTTGATTCTGCGTTTTGGCACAGTAATGATTTGCCGTTTTGTTAAACAAAAGCAATAAAAACACATACTACACTATGCATTGCAATCAGACTTTTATACAGCAACAAAATATCATTGCAGGTGCTCCTCTGTTTTCTTTTCGTAATCTTCCAAATATACTCCACCACAGTTATTTCATTAAATTCCTGGCTTGTTTTCAACAGAGCAATACAGTGCAGACTGGTAAACACATACAAAACTAGACTTATATATGAATAACGATAGAGATGTATTATAGCATCATGGATATTTAAATACTACTCTTCATGTTTTGTTGTTTTGAGAGGATTTAGCTTGTATGCATGCTCAGAATGATTTAGTTAGTTCTAGCTGTCCTCTAAACATGTCCTGTTTGTTTGATTGCTTCTTTGCTCTTACTTCCTTTTTGCATGATTTTTTTCTTTGCAAAACATAAAATAAAGGGTTCTAAAAGGCATTGAAGCACAAGGGTGTGAAAGCCACAACATCCTGCAGGGGTGGAATAATTGTGCATTGACATCATCACAGCCCAAGCACAACCTAAACTGACGATAACAACCCCTGACAAGAAAAACCGCAGAGGTTGCATAATCTAAAGTTGGACACCAATATCGTTCTTATTGCTGTTGCAATAACAAAAAGGATCTTAAAGCACTTAAGAGGTTTTTCTGAATAGTTCCCATAACTCTCAGCCTCATAATAAATCATATGCTCTTGAGCAAGTGAGCCAGACTTTAGCCAAGCATGATGATGCTGTGGAGTGGTTGATGAGAAACGATTGTGTTAGCTCATGCCTTTGCTCGGAGGAATCACGCTCAGCCTTGGGTTTTGGGGGGTTGCCATAAGAATAGACTTTCTTACAAAGAGAATAAAGCTGAGAGTCTTTCAGCTGTGTCTTTTATACAGTTTTTAAAGGCGTGTTCAATACATCTAATACATGTTTTCTTACGAGGCAGTCATGGGGTCTGTGGGATTATATTTTTTTGTTACATCTGTTTAATCAGTATATTCAGCAATAGTGTTGTAGTGATTCAATATATTTGTATTAAATCTGTTTATTCACAATATTCAATTTTAAAGATT
>JAUCMU010000080.1:3721399-3732987 GCA_032275025.1 Enteromius treurensis
ACAAATATTACTATTTTTAACGGGTCACAGGCGCTTATCCTTTCTAATTGAATTCAATTCTCATTTAAAATAATGTTTTTAGTTAACCGGTTAATAATCGGCTAACGAGCGTCAGTTGTCGGTTACGAGAAAATAACCTAAATGAGCATCCCTAGTTGCAGCCCTACTTAAAAGAACTAATTTTATTATGAAAACACCCAGTTACAGTAGTACATTTAATTTAAATGGGCAATTATGTAATTTGGTACTAAAACTGACCCAAATTAAGGTGTTTTGGGGATTACATGCATACAGTAAATTCATGCGTTTTGGAAATGTTTTTAAACTTCATCTAGTAAATGTAAAAACAGGGACGTGTTTCATATGACACGTTTACCTAATAAGCCAGGCTTATTTCAGTTAGTCTGATTTATTTTGAATAAAATAAACTGACAATAAGTAACACAGCCTGACACAAGCATGGCTTACTGGGTAAACTTGTTTTATGAAAATGGTTATGGTCTCTAATTTCAGTGCTTCAAGAGTTAACTTTGCAATCAAAGGCTAGTTTGTATGCACGATAGAATACATACACACACATATATACATATACATATATATGTATATTTTCTTTTTTAACAGTGTTCCTTGCAGGACATTGCTTACATCACATCGCTATCATTATAGGAAATCAGGGCAGAAAACACAAATGTATTGTAAGTAATGCATCACTCATTAAAAAGAAAAGAAAAAAACTAAAGCGCGACAGGATATCATTAAAGTATGTTTATATAAAAATGCATTATATGATATGTTAATCATACAAGGGATACGATATTACAAACGTATGGTATTGTCATAATCTATCTATCTATTAGGGGTGTGACAAAAAATCGATTCACAGAAAAATCTAGATTCTCATTTGCAACGATTCAGAATGGATCTGAAATGTCCAAGAATCGATTTAATAAATAAATAAAATCAGCTGGTTGTTCGCCTCCATTTTTGTAACTAGCCTACTGGTCTGTACTGATGCCACCACGCAGCCGGTTTTTGAACCATGCAGCTCTTAAAGGGACATAACTAAACATGCGCCGCTTTTCATTAAAGGGATAGTTCACTCAAATATTATAATTGTGTCAAATTATGTTTATTTGTAATGTGTATCTATTCGAATAACAAAGATAAAATGACAACTATTTTTATCTTTGCTTATTTTGGCCTAAATATCTGTGCTTCTTTATTTTTTACTTTGTTACCTTGAAAGGCTTTGTTTTTAATAAAAGAAGGCAAATTAGTTTGTCTGTACTGCTCAAACAAACTGCAAAATAGTAAAATCAATGACAAAGTATCATCGTAATATGATATTTTTTCCATATCGCCCACCCCTACTCACTGATTTTCACTTTTTTTTTTTGCTGCAAAGGTTATAAATGTAGCTGTGATACATGACACATGGTTTGGCGTATTTTAATATTGATAGTGAGCTTAACAGTAATATAACAAATACTGTATCTCCGTTCCTGTGATAGAATTGGGTAGAAAAACATCCTTTGTTCCAATCTTCTCCCGGACAATGTGTGTGACTGTCGACACTTTCAGAGCTTGATTTGTTGAAGATTGGTGGATCACCAATAATAATAATATAATAATAATAATAATAGATTAAATTTATAATTATATAGCGCTTTACACAGTGCTCAAAGACTCTTTATAGAACAGAGGAACCTTAATATACAAAGTTGGAAAATAAAAACAGATAATAAAATCAAACCTCACTTGTGCCTTGTGCGTTTCTCAAGATAAGGCTGCACCACATTGCCAAGCTCACCTCTGTTAAACTTCAGAATAGAGAATGGATACCCGACCCGAGCCTGACAGTACCCGACGGGCCAGGCCGGGTTGGGACAGATATTTTGAAAGGATGATCAGGTTCGGGTCGGGCTTGGTCACATCAGCGGGAATGTGTGTGTATGAGCGAGAGAGAACGAAATACTCCAAGTAGACTCTAATGTAATATTCATATAGTGTTTCTTCAACTTATTAAAATACATTTACCGTCGCTATCATATTTATAGTGTGTGATTTGCAAAATTCCTATCATAGGCTACACCTCATAAGGTTATGGTTGTGCTTTTGTCCAAAGTGACATAAATACAAAACAATCTAATACTTAAATTTAACAGGGAACAGATTGAGACGTTGGTCACATTATATCTAATAAGGAGAATTGCAAAAATGAACAAATAGCATAATGAAATAAACAATGAAATGAGGGAAAACAGCAATAATAATGTCAATTCAAGCAAAATACAATAACAGCATGGTAAGACTACATTAAGGAGAATATCAGTAATGAACAACAATGTCAAATTAATAAATAGCCAAATGAAAATAGAATAAAACTATACAAACCATAACTCATTAGAAGTGCTTAATGAACTAAGTCCATGTTGTAAGTCTTAAGAGCCTCTTAAAAGACCCAATACTATCACATGAACGGAGAAATTCATTATATTACTGTTAAGCTCACTATCAATATTAAAATGTGCCAAACCATGTGTCATGTATCACAGCTACATTTATGACCTTTGCAGCAAAAAAAACGTGTGAAAATCAGTTTGGTATTCCGTGAGATATGATTAATTAAATGCGTTGACAGCTTATTACACCTGCTAAACAGATTCAGAGGTACAGATCCATACTATAAAATATTACTCCAGTAAAAGTAAAAGTACTCCTTTTGCAATTTTACTTGAGTGAAAGTATAAAAGTACTTGTTTATTAATGTACTTAAGTAAAAAAAGTACTTAAATTTTTTACGGTCTACTTAATTTTAACACCTCGTCACCTCCCTGAAAGAGATTTGTGAGGCGACCTGCTGGTCCTCGCCGTTCACATTTGCCAGGTTTTACAATCTGGATGTCCCAGCATTACATGCCAGTGTCCTCTCTGCTTAAAGGGTTAATTTATTAGTTTGCTGTAAATAATCAGCTCGCTGTGTTTAACAGACACTTAAACCGCGAAGTCAGGCTCTCAAGCCTTTTAAGTATGAATTTAAAAGCTTGCAGTGTTTATATGTGAGATAACTAACTCTGTGTGTTTGGCCGTCACACGCCCAAAACACAAGCTCTGGCTCCCACGCCTCTAAAGGTGTAAGGATGATTATGATACTTATGTGGGGTATTGTTGGACTGCGCATAGACTGCTTGTAACCAGCCATACTGATAAGACGTTTGGTTGATCTAAGTAGCCTTGAGAAGCAAATTAGTGGAATGTGTGTCTTTTCTCAGGGAAGCAGAAAAGAATATATTGTCCGTCGGCTGGCTGAGTTACATATTTGACTCCTGGTCTTCATTCAACAAACACCCGGTCCTAGGGTCTTTAGCTGTTATTTCCACAACACTGATAAAAATCATGTTTGATGCTGGAAAATACACATTCTGTGTTTTTTTTAGGTTTGTCAAAAAGAAAGAATTATCAGTTTTCCGATTCAGTTGCATTTAATAAATAAATCATTTGGTGACCTGATTCTCATCTCAAAGTATGGTGATCCTCTTTAGAAGTAATAAATGTAAGTCTCGTAAAAAACTAACAGAACCGTCTTTGTTAGAACACAATGGGTATGAAAGTACATTTGGTAAACTTTTATTCAAGCTTTAAAACGTTAAAAAGTTGATGCCTTAAAATCGCTAAGCGTTAGTTTGAGAACTACATATGCTGAATGATTTGTCAGCATGATTATATTTGTAATTGCATGTTTTGGCTTTATGTTTACTAGGAAATAAACTGAATCTTTGTAAGATTGTAAAATCATGTACACACATATACACAAGACATGAGCAGCCTTAAAATGTAAGTTTAATTGTATTACAGGCCTATACATAACAGATTTTAACAGGCTTATAGTCTGGTGTGCCCATATGCTTTTTCAACTGGCTTTTTAAGAGCAAATACGCTTTCTTAGGAGACTTGTCAAACCCCAGACAATGCTCCGCACATCTGTAGATTCATTCAAGCATAGTTTACAACTCAGCAGGTATCTTTAGAATGCCCATCATGGTGACACTGATGTTTTGAGTCTTTTCTCATAAGTGTAGCCTCCTTGTGTCTGACAAGTTGTCCATACAAACATTTTAAATGATCCAAATTTCACAGGGTTGGTACTTACTACAAGTCCTAAACTCTCTCATCAGCGGTTCACAAAGGACAGCTTTCTACATATATTTTTGAGTTGATGACCAATAGAATAGTTTCAGCTAAGGGTATTTTCCACTCTGCTGATAAAGAGTGTTCATAAAAGTTTAATATAAAACAATAAGTGCTAGAACTTAATAAAAGGATGACAGATATTACTGATATACTGAGGATTTGCTCCTGTCATGGCTTAGATTTTGATATTAAATATGCCAAAAAGAGGAATGTTATGATTGTTAGGAATAGCAAGGACATGAAAATGATGTCTTTCTTGGAATGTCCTGAAAGTGTGTAATGAGTAATAAATATTTAGGACATTATAATACTAATGACCTGTCTGATGATAAGGATGTTTACAGACAGTGCTGTATTATATGTATTATATGCCCAGGTTACCATGCTGAACAGTAAATTTGGCATATGCTCTATGACTTTTTAAAGCATATTGTACCCCTATGTACGCTGAAAAATTATGCAGAGACTTAATGTAGCTTATAATGATGACATGCTACTGCTACTTAAGGTGCCATGATGGAGCAGTGTGAGTCGAATGTTTGTCAGCGTTGGTGTCCCAACCTGTGCTGCTGTGATGCTGAATCTTATGTACAAACGTATGGGTAGGCTATTAGAAAATAGTATAATTTTAAATTTTACAAACTTGGCACAAAGTTAAGTTAGGCTCTTTTTAAATTTGTGGGGACATTTGTGTTTTAGTATTTATGTATTTAGGTAATTGTGGAATATGTCTATGTGTGTGTGTTGATGGTGATGTTTTGTATGGACCAAGATTGTTCCAAAACGCTACATACAATATTCAAAAACAAACATCAGGGCTTCATTTATAGCATGACAATGGACAGTCACATGCACACAACATATTTCCTCGCTACAGAGGATGTAGGCTGACACCGTAAATTCACGCATGATGATTTATGCTTCCGGATTTTATTTTGAGATCAAAAGGTCACATACGGATATCATTTACAGTAGTATTATTATGAGGTCACAAAGGTCAAAGCTATTAAAATTATCTTAAATTACCCATATATTTTGTGCTATACACTGTAAGTACATTGTAAGTACAAGAACACATACTGTAAAATAAAGTGCAACAGACAGATCTTATGCATGTTTTATGAATAATTCTTTGTGATTTATTTTAATATTACTTTTCTGATGATTATGTATTTAACACCTTATTATACCTCTATGTTTTTTTTAAACATTATTCTGCGTGAGTTTTTGTGAAAAAAGAATCTTATCTCGTATCTGGTTAAACAATGGGTGGTCTCTGTATAATGAGCTCAAGCTTGATTGTTATCTTTACCTTTCAGAAAAACATGTTTTATATTCTTTACTCGGAACAACTGTCAGACGTTCGCACTGCTGTTGTTGCCTGAATTTATTAAAAGATGTACTGTCTAGATCATTTTTGGTACAAAAGTTGTGAGAAACCACAATGTTTAGCATATTCAAAGTCATGATCTATGTTGGCCCCTGGAGCATGATGTGCTTCATGATTTAAATATGCTTTAAATATGATGCTTAAATATATTTGTCTGCAACACACAACATGCAGAAGAACCTGGAAGAGGTGTCTGAGAGGAGAATGCTAAAAAAGCTTCTCGGTATCATAGACAACCCCTCTCACCCCAAGCACGCCTCAATGTTGGGCCATCGGAGCACACGCAGCAAAAGACTCATCCCCTCTAATTGCAAAACTGACCGTCACAGCACATCCTTCCTACCTGTGGCAATAAGACTGTACAACCCTTCACTGCCCTGTAGGTGTGATTTCTCAGGACTAATAATAATAGTAATACTAATGTTACTTGTCTTCAGTCAAATTGTGCAATATAAAAATAAATATGTCATTGACTGAATGCTTGTTTCATCGCTTCTACTCTCTTTTATTCACTGTGCACTGTCACTTTTCAGAACCACATGCACTAATAGTTATGTTATTTTATTTTACTATATTTGAATCTTATCTGTTTGCACTATTCTACGGTTTCAAACATCGGTTGAACTTTTCTCCCAAACAGTATTCAAGTTAACAGTATCCTAATCTTAATTCATGTAGCATGGCTTTTAGAGAGAGTGTGAAGATGGTATTTACCTTCTGACATCTGTTCCCATTTAAGCATGAGGTCTATGGCGTATATGGCTCTGGAGGAGGGGTACGCACAGACCCCGTATGGAGCAGGGCGGCAGGAGGCTGCTTGGAAAAGCTCTGAAAATGCTTTGAAGATATTTGTCTGCAACACACAACATGCAAAAGAACAACAACTAGTGAAGCTTTTTTTAGATTATAGTGAGAGTTCTACACAAATGCTTCTCTGTATGTGTGCGAGAAAATCAAGAACCAAAAGTGACAACCTTTGAGGTCTGGGACATGTTTAGGCAAACAGATACTAATGGATACTTTTACAGTGAAACCCGACTAAGAGAGAATGCAAGCAGGATCAGTGGTGTACTGTACATGGTGACATTTAGTTTTGTTGTGTTTAATATTTAATATGCAAATAAAATTATTAGGGTTATTACAAGATTAAAATACAAAGTAATGTTTTTTTTAAATATATATATATATATATATATATATTTACATCCCTGGATGTGGTTTGCTTATTAAACGGAGTATCTGTTATTTCTATATATGCAAATGTTGCGTGCTTTGGAGTGTGCGCAGTCTTTTTTTCTCTCTCTCTCTCTCTTTTTGTCTCTCCTGGTAGAGCCTGATTGGACCCAGTTACAGGAAATGACGAGGCAAGCGAGACAGTATAAATGCTGGGAAGCAGAGCAGAGTGGGAAGAGCTGTGCTTGTGTGCGCGTCGTGTGAGCTCCTCCGTGCGTGTGTTGAACCGTTCTGCCCTTTGTCTCCTGCACCAGACAACTTGTGTGTGTGATGTTGTAAAACCAGCTTCGATAATTTGTTGATCGGAAGCGTGAATAATAGCTGGCATCCTATTGATACTGCCAGTCCTTCGGGGCTACTAACTTTACCTTCTGTAGACTGAAATTATTAATTCACTCTGATATTTAACGGTCACCTGATATTTGTCTTTTGTTAATCAGAAGCGGTAGGTTGGGGATTGCCTTTTTTGTTTATGGTGATTCTTATTTTGTCCTGGTTTTTGGCCAGTTAGGGAGACAGGGAAGGACTGTATTTTATTTCTTTTTTCTTATTTAGTAGTTAAGTTAACGCTGTAAACCCAGTTAGTCTCCCGTTCTGTTTATTATTTTGGCCTTGATCCCTTTCCGATTCTTAGAGCTGCTACAGGAGAGGGGTTTCGTTGCAGATTTTCTTTTTATCTTGTCATCGGCCTTGCCAACCCTAGACTGGCCGGGATGTGACAATATAAAAAGAAAATCTGTAACGAATCCCCTCTCCTGTACCAGCTCTAATAATGACAATAGAAATTTCCACAAAATAAAGGTTTATTATGGTTCACAATGAATAGGCAGGAAGCTTGAATAAACCCATCTTTGCATTCAAACCCGAACGTCTACTCTACTCAATCGTGACAATAAGTGACCTGCCCAAGTCATCAATTCAGGGCATATTTGCAAACAGAGTCTAGTTAATTTAAATAGAAAACATGCTTCACAGCTAATTTAAACATTTTGATTTAATGACTTATGCAAGGAACCGAAACCAGAAAATATATGTTTTGATCAACATGACAAAAGCAATTGACAACATAAAAAACAGCAGCTATTAGTGCATAATCACCTGCATGAATACACCAAAGCAGTTTAGTTTGTTCAAAAGTATAACAAATAGCTTTTAATGATGTGACTGGATGTAGCTGTTTTACAAGTAGTTTATATATATATATATATATATATATATATATTATATCATATAACATTTTATGTATTTTAAATGATAGACATTTGCCATTTTTTGTTGCAAAGGAAATATTAAATTGAATCATATTTAAATTAATCATAAAATATGATTCCCCACAAATTTGTCCCCACAAATCATAAAACGATGACTAATATTTCCCTTTTTTCAAAATGCCTAAACTTGCGTCTCAAAGAACAGAAAAGTTCCAACCTTTAGTAGCATTGCAATAATGAAACGAAACATCAAAAAAATACTCTTATTATTATTATTATTATTTTAAAAGATAACATAACTGTGTGCGGTGGTGTGGTGTTGATGGACATATTGAAACTGAAGTGCATAAAGCCATACCTCAACCTGTTTCCATGGATACTGCGGATACTGGCTCTCAAACATTGGGATAAACTCATCATAGTGAATCTGGCCAGAAACAAAAACATCAATCACCTGAGTTCAACTCTACAGAGCCGAGCATACAGTCAAAGCAGAGTTTTAGTACCTGTTTGAGCTGCACATCAGCGGCGTAGTTCATCACAGTGTAGTGCTTCTGATAGTCATCAAAGTGATCCAGCGAGAAAGGTCTGGGGGGAAAAAAAGTATCTTAATGCAATTATGTATGCAGACATGGCATTATATGCTTGCATAAAATACTGAGAAAATCGCCTTTACAGTTGTTCAAATGAAGTTTTTAGCGATGCATATTACTAACCAAAAATGTTGACATATTTAAAAATATCTTTATGGAACTTGGATTTTTGGTATTAAAAAATCTTTAATTTTGACCCATACAATGTATTTTTTGGCTATTGCGAAATATACCTGTGCTACTTCAGACTGGTTTTGTGGTCCAGGGTCAAATATTATTGAATGACATCATCATGATTTGTTTTGGATGAAGGGTTTTCTGGTATGCCTAAAGGATGTGAATTGTGTGCTGAGGCTTACTTGTTAGCAAATCGCAGCCAGAAGACGTCATATGCATACAGGCGCAGAGGTTTCACAGAGCGCAGCAGCACCATGTAGCGGATGTCAAACTTCACCATGCCCACCTCCTCTCTGTGAAACAGCACAGGGTCCTCCAAGTACTTACTCACCACCTGAGAGAGACACTTACAGGTTAAGTCCTGCTGGGTGTGCTTTTGCAATTTTGCACAGACATTGTAAAAGACTCCCATATTGTATACATATTTAACTGCCAAGTTTTGTCTTCTGATGCACTGTTCTATGAATACTAAGGTCTGATATGAGAAAATGTCACCATGACCTGTAATATTGTTACTTTCTGGGGAAAACAGGATATTGTGAGAAAGCTGGGTGACACTTTTTCAACCAAATATTGGTATATTCTAAGAGAATTATGCTAACTTGTCATGGTCACATGTTCAGCAGGACTCACACTCGTACTGCTTGACCTTCTTGCAAGAATAAAAATTAGTTTGAGCACCCGCCCCTTTTCTCCTGGACGCCAGGAGAAGTTTTTTTTTTTTTAATGTGTATGAGTGTATGGAGCCCTGTCTTTGCCCCACAACAATACAATGCAACTATTAATCTCAATTTTGCTAAATAAAAGGATCTGGCTCGCATCAGTCACATGACTGCCATAAATCAATGCTCACCCTTGAGGGCATAGCGCACTCGTTACAAACCGGGTACGGACTTATGCACCTGGTGCATCATGGGTATTTCTTTAGAGTTTACTTATTTATGTGTCATTTAAGCAAGACATTTGGGTTTAAGTATTAATGATGTTATGTGTGTTTATGTTTTAGTTAGTTTGGGTAGGTTTGGTTCATTTGCAGCCCTTTTATATAAAAGTGTAACTGTTACCATCATGGGGAGAGATGTGTAGGGGAGTGGCTTGTTGATACTGCCCTGTGTTACTAAAGTGATTCATATTAGATTCATCATGAATGAGAGTTGCTGTAATTCAGCCAGCTATCTGCCCCTTTTTTAACTCTGAGCACCCGCCCATTAAACGTCTCCGCACAGCCCTGCAGCTCAAAGTTTTGTTTCAGTGCTTTGAGGATAGTCTGCCTGCAGGGCCTGTTAATAATTTGGTAAAGAATGTGACTGAGACTCAGCCTTCAGGGAGTGTCTTATTTGGAAATATGATAAGGAGAGGAGCACCTGTTGGTGAAAAATTCACGAGAGTGATTTTTGCATGCTTGTGTGATAGACTTTTGTGTAATGTATGGGGAAAACAGCAGGTGGTAAAAGTGCTGATTAGACTGCTCTATAAAGGGACCTTGGTGCCGTGTAGGGAGCGACTGAGGATTGAAGACTCCACAGTGCCATAGGGTGACCTAGGGGGTCAGAAGAGACCTAAAATATAGGCAAAGCCTGTCTTAGAAGGGATGATCTATAGATGTGTTTTGCTGAGATATAAAGCAGAGACGCTGTATCTGTTTGACTGTGAACCTTTCTTATAAGAAATAAACCTTTAAGAGCAATTGTTCAATTTGTCTTTATTGACCGAGAGCCTCTAGTAGATTTTTTTTTTTTTTTTTGCCACAACACAACCAACAACCAACTTTTGAGAAGTAAAAGCAAACTTTTTGTGCTTCTCCTTCATTAGACTTTAGTCGGGGCAGCTGCAGATTAGATTTTTGAAGATTGTCCTCAGATTGTTTAAGATTTGTTTAATTTGATTTTGAACAAACTAATATTACTAATGGGTTTGTTGAATATGATAATTCCAATTTTATGTGTTTCCAGCTTCAAGTTATGAATTCTCTTTTATTCCTTATTTGCATTTTTTAAACATTTTGATAAATTAACATCTTTCTGCTACCCCACATCTAACATGGATTTGATTTAGCATCAGCTCGTAGTTAAGTACAGAGTGTTCAATGGCTTGTTTTGCTGCTTAAAAGAATATTCATTTAATATTTATGAATGAAAATGTGCCCTCAGGCATCCAAAACGCAGAGGAATTTGTTTGTTCATCTGAACAGATTTGAAAAAAATATTTTTTAATAGATTAATAGGACTGTTAATAGAGGAGCAACAATTTTAAGTTACAAAATGTTTTAGTTTTTTTTTTACAAACACACAGATTTCTACTCCAAAAGATGTTCATTGATGAACTAGAGTCTTGTGGATTATTGTGATGCTTTCATCAGCTGATTGAACTCACAACAGGAACTACCAAATAAGGGCAAAACAGGAAACGAAACCAAAACAGGGAGACATAAAAAACAAAACTAAACAGACAGCAAACGTGACAGTGATGAAATGCTAAACTTTTCCAAATCTTTTCCGATGAAGAAACAAACTCATCTACATCCTGAATGGCCAGAGGTTTTGTCCGCATTTTCAGCTATTTTTAATTTTGGGCTGGAAAATCCCTTTTAACAACATATTTGCAAAAGATTTTATAAGAAAATGTATAGTAATAAAAATATGAATTATGTGGGTATAATCATGTATTTGACTGTGTATAGAGTAGGGCTGTAACGATTCACGATATGAAACCGAACCAGATCCACGATCCTGTATCGCGGTGTGATGAGGGAGAATCGCGAGACACCACGTGACTACCTTTCCAATCATGTGA
>JAUCMU010000080.1:3741518-3752041 GCA_032275025.1 Enteromius treurensis
GCCGTTCTCCCGGCCCGCTCCCTGGACAGCACGCCAAACCCGCTATCTACATCTTAACTTACCAAATTATGAGGAAGTGTGCACACTTGAAATTTAGGAAACATGTATTTCCCTATTTTCTTCTGCATTTTCATTTACCATTGTTCAACAATTATTTGAGGGCAATATTCAGTCATTTCTGGAATTTTATGCGAAGGCAAAAGTTTTTTCCCTATGTAGATCTTGCAATGGGTTCAAATTTGTAATTCAAATTTGCCAAGATGATTAACAGGTCTGCTTGGTTTAAAAATTATTTTGTGTTGTGCTTTTTACATTGCTATACTATTGAAAATTTACCTTTTTGGTTGCAGATTTAACTAATGTGGCCACATTTAGTTTGTTTTTATACTTTATGTACTGTACTAATGTTTTTTTTTTTTTCTTATTTTTTGAAAAAGCATCTTCTTTGCAATGATTTGTATCTGTGATTTGAAAAGCGCTATACAAATAAATTTTACATGAATTTGAATTTAATTAATGAATAAATGTTATGAGACCAAAACAATATTGTATTATAATCTAAGACCTAAAATTAGTAAAAGCCTTAAAGTATACCAACCTAATTTGTCTTTGTTAGGTATTTTTTTGAAACTATTAAAAAGGACCCCAAGAGAATCCACTTTTAATTTTTCCATGATACACAGTGAATGGACAGTGTCATTGGTGTCAGATGTGACCTGACATTTAAAAGCATTAAGTAGAAGAGACTGACAGACCTCCTTTCTAAATCAGGCTGTTAATAAGACCCTTTGCTTCATGTTTAGACTTGTTTTGTGTCTCTTTAAATAACACTGCAAAATAACTGCTGTAGATTATTTCTCCAGAGAGAAAGACAGTGAAAGGCAGAGGGAGACATGATTAAAAATACAGCATCTGAACATTCTGTTATTTGTGTGTGTGTGTGTGTGTGTGTGTGTGTGTGTGTGTGTGTGTGTTTATCTCCCTTAGGTACTGTGGTTTCATAAATTTGAAATGATTGTAAAAGTGTAAAAGAAGCCCAGGCAGGTCAGTGTCTCGTCTCATCTCATTTCTCTCTCTTTCTTTCTTTCTTTCTCTCTCCCTCTGATCTCAGAAATGTTGCTGCTCTTAATTGGGGCGGGGGCTTGTGGTTCAGTTGCTCCAGAGAACAAAAGCTTTTTAATTAGTGGGTGTTACAAACGTGAGTCTCATGGGAAGGGCAGATCCTGAGCGACAGTGAAGTGGGATTACAGCTGGACACATTCCCTAAACCCTTAGTGTGGCAAAAACATTCTCTTGTTACCATATGGAAATGAGAGTTGTTCTTAAAATGACTGCTAATATTTCTGTGAGCTCTGAATGGATATAACGAATGGAGCCAGACTTAATGGACTGTACCTTGATCTAAACAGTGGCTGAAAATAGTAAAAATCTAAACATTTAGGATGATGTTGTACAGTCCAAATAAACTATGCCATATGGTCTTAATACTATGTATTAAACATAACTTCACCTATTTAAAAAAAAAAAAAAAGGGAAATAAATGACAGTGAGTGTGTTAGCAAGGGGGTGTAGCCCTTCTGAATCTGGCCATCTACATGGGATGGACCCTGAGCTTTCAGGAGCTCTGAACAGCTCTTTGTTTGCACCGTACGTCAGCAGAAGGGAAATGCTGTCTCCAAGCAGAGGTTGGCCCATTGGGTGGTTGATGCCATTACCTTGGCGCTTCTGGACCAAGGTGAGTCATGGCCCCTAGGGGTGAGAGCCTACTCCACCGGAGTGTCGCCTCCACCTCAGGCCGGCACACTGCGCCTCTCTAGCAGACTTCTGCTGTGCTGCAGGTTGGGCAACATCTAATACCTTTGCTAGGTTTTTACAATCTTGCATAGTCCCTGTATCCTCCTGTGATTTGGGTAACATCAGGTAATTCCGGGAGACCAGGCAGGTGTCGGCTTGCTGCGCCATTCTACTTGGTCCGAGCTCTTTTTTCCAGCGTTTCCGGTGGGTTACATCTGGCTCGTTCGTTGCCTCACAGTTTTAGTTAGCGGAGTAGCTGAAACTGTGTCTGATAGAGGGCTTCCTTCACCCTCTTTGGGTCTGGCATCTTCTTCCACGTTTTTTTCCCACCATATTCCCCTGACTCTAGTAAGATCTCTTCAACACATGACCCCCTGTTTGCTCCACCCCCAACTCCTGCTTTTGGAGATCCAGGCACCCCTGCAGGGGCTGATCTCTGGTCCTCAGGGCATTGGGATGGTTATGTTTGAGCTTCCATTTGGCCTGACATGCTGTTTTGGTCGCAGCCTGTCAGCATTTGGGCCTCCTACGTGACGCAGTCCGGGTTGTGGCATTTTCCATAAGTAACCTATGACGTCAGTCAATGATGTAACGTCATAGTGACTGATTAAAAGGGAATGTCTCGGTCATGTATTGTATGCAACCCTTGTTCCCTAAAGGAGGGAACAGAGTCATTATGTCCCTCCTGACACAAGGTCGAACTGTTTCGGGAAGTCGGTTGCGAGCAGGAAGCTAATGGTGGTTTGCATGCTGCCATCTTATGTACCCTAATGTACGGGGGAGTGTCTAGACATGCAAAAGCCACTGGATAATTCACATTGGCGTTTTCTCCAAAGATCAGAGGTGATTGGCATTCCAGGTGGGATCCCATGACGTCTCCGTTCCCTCCTTCGGGAAACAAGGGTTACAAACGTAACCGAGATGTTTTAGTTGCAATAAACAGGCATAGAAACACTTTTAATATTAATCTCAGACGTCAAAACACATATGGGTTGACACTTAAAGTCTGACACAGAGGGCAGAAGCACAGATGCTTAAATACACACACTAACGAGGACAGAACTAAGGACACCTGGGGAAGACAGCTGGGATTAAATCAACCAATAATCACATAGACACAGGAAATACCAAATATGGGCAAGGGCGGACATATGGGGAGCAAAACACAAAGAAACTAAACACAAACTCTGACAGTAATGTGTTCAAACGTACATAAAATGGCATGTTTTGTTTACGCAACTCCACGAAGAACTCTTTGACATGCAGATGTTTTCTACCCATAATAATTTGCAATGGATGCAGTGTCTTTTACTCACCAACGGGTGTCTTAGAAAATAGCCTGTTCATTTACTCTGTTTCACGATGGAACAATTAAAAAACATATAGATCAACAAACCAATAAAGGTTCCAAAAAGATCGCAAAAGGGTTTTCTACAGCATTTCCTTTCTGAAGATGAGAAATTGTGATCCAGAAACCCTTTATTGGTAATCAATACCTTCACAACAGAACAACAGATTCCAATATCTGAGAAATACCTAATCCCACACTACCCCAGCAGTCTTTGAGAGACACTAAAGAAGACTCTAATAGACCTTTTCTGAGCTCACAATGGAGGCAAACAACCTCATGCAATAACTCTGATGAGAATGATTAAGGCACATGGTGGGAAATGAGAGGATGATTGTCTGGACTGATTGGCAGAGTGACCCTGCATGGAAGTGCTGTGAGAGAATTGAACTCAGTCATTTTGTGTCCCCTTTCCTCGTTGATTATATTAATAAGATAAATCCAAGATCCCCCACCAGGCCTTAACCCGACTATTTTTATGAAATGGGTTAGACAAATCTCTTTTGCTGGTCTCTGGAGAGCAGCGTATAAGTTTTGGAGAGGAGGTATAAGGGGTCATTGCTCTCATAGGATTTGTCAAAGATCGGAAATAGATAGAAATAGGGTGGCAAATCGAAGTCAGAAATAAATAGAATTGGGGTAACCAATCAGAGTCTTCTGCCCCCGAGTGGCGAAGACCTAATTAGTGTTTGCTACATACATAAATAATTCCTTAAATCATGTGGCTTGACAAGCAGAGTGTTTAGTTGCTTTTCCTGGTGGTAGATTCAATGAGTAAATAATTTCCATGAACATGCAATGAATCCATGCATATTTAGAAACTAGAATATCCTATAGACTTAAAGTGGCTTCCAGCCACTAAAAGTGTGGTCACAACATTTTGCGGGAAAAATCCAGTCACCCCAGTAGAAATTGAGAAGTTTTTTGTATGAGGAACAGAATGGTTTGACACACATATTTAGCTTATGTTCAAGTTTATCATGCTTATTCACCACGTTGATCAAAGGAAAGCTGCTTAGAAAAAGTGATTTATGCATGCACTGCTTCATACATCACTACACTGTTGACAATAGACACTGCACCTGTTTTTGCCTACCTGGTCTCATGGCATAAGCGTAGCTGGGTGCACTTTTAGCGAGACATGAAATACATACCAATAAGTAACTATCACTTCACTTCGGTTTCACAAAACAATTCAAATCTGCATAATCTGCACAAAAGTGCACAGAGGTACGCATATTTGTGAAACCAGGTTGATTTTTGGATGTGAAATGTGACCGCATCTCAAGAACACTTTAGCAGCCACATAGCAACACCCTAATGATCATTTGTGATGCACTAGCACCATTAAATCTAGTTCTGCTTTATTGTTCAAGCTAAACCAACAAGTCTATATTTTTTGTTCTTTTCCTGTCTGGAAAATAACTAAAAATATGTTTCTGACAGAATCTAATGTATGATTTACAAAGCTGTAAAACAAAATCATTCTTCACCCACTGCACCCCGTCATCTTGGGAAGATTTTTTGGCTGCTGTGTTAACAGCGAAAGTTTAAAATGCATTAATTGCTCCTCGCTGATGGGAGATAATCTGCACAATTAAAATAATTGTTCTGCTGGAGCTGTGCTGGAAGAGTCCCCTGTCACAGCTCTTGCAGGAGGCTGGCCATAAATAGCAAGATGCTCCTCCCCATATGCTGCCGAGCTCAGAGGGGACCACTCCAGTTCAGACTGTCCTTACACGCCACTTAAGAGTGAATCTCAGAGATAACAGTGGTTAAATTACATTTGTAACTGACTGCTTTTGAGCATGACAACGATCAAGATAATGTGGGAAGTCTTGCCAGGAAATGTGATGTGTTTGTTTTGTATGTTTGTGTGTACAATGTCATACTGTGTTTGATGTATTTCCACAAAATAACTAAACTTGATATTCTTTTCATTCTTTTTATGCTGCTTGTCATGATAAAAATGAAAACATTGTCTATTTCCAACCATAGTGAGCTGCCCTTGTATCATCTACTTTAAATCTGTTAAATTTGTGGGGTCACACTTTCTTTTTAATTCCATTCCCACTACTAACTAACCATTAACTAGGACATTGCCTAATTTGTTGCTTATTAATAGTTAGTTCTTTATAAGTACTGATAAACAGCTATGTTAATAACTGGCACGCTAAGCCTAATTTGTCCTAGTATTAAAGTGATATCATCTGTGGTAATATGGCCTACAGCAACAACCCCTTTACCTATGTTAATATACCAAATTTCAAAATAAATATTTTCCTAATATATACATACTTTGTGTTGTAGAATAGAATAGAATAGAATAGAATTGACCAGAATATTTGGTAACACTTTATTTTAAGCAACTATTCTTGCTATTAACTACATTCGTTGTTTGTTGTTACGCCCATGCATGGTTCCACCCTCTCTCTCAGTCACCTACACTCAGCTGGATTGCAATCTTCTGTCTCCACCACCTGTTCCTGATTATACCTCTCATCAAACACTCCTTATAAGCTCACTCCAAACAGTACTCTGTGTCCGATCTCGTCAATCGTAAGTGGACTCTCTCATTGCTCTCTCCTTGTGTAAATACTTACCTTGTGCTTACCTGTAATTCTCCAGAGATCTCCGTCATCATTCGATTCACCATTCCACCATGATTCCACTCCGTCCATCATCATGGATTGTCTCTGTGGAGTGTGTGTCCACATCGGTGTTGTGTGCTCCAATGAATCCTCCTAAGGATCAAGATAGACTTTAACTTTGTCTGCCATATCTGTGGAATTGGATAATATGACTTCTGAGTTACCTTTTTGCCGCAAGAGCCTTTGTTTAATAAATGATTATTGTTGATTTCAGTCCTGTCTCCGTCCGCTTCCTTGACAGAAGATCGGACCTAAAAATAAAAAAAATAAAAAACAGATAACAGCAGAATGAGTACAATGGACATTTCTCTAACCTCGCCAGAAATGGAATTCACCTCTCATCTCGGCATCCTGATTCAGTGAGATCTTCCTTTTGATGAAGAAGAAGAATTCTACCAACTGCCTGAGGAGGTAAATCTGAGACATGATGCTCTGATTTCAGTATTCCGGATCGGGACCTGTTATTATCGCAGCATTGAACTGCCAGACACCACGGGTCTAGATTGGGGAGTTGCAATCTTTATCTGTTTGGAGAGCTTTATAAACAGAATCAGAGTCACCCAGCCCCCAGTGGTTTCCAGTCTGTCTTCGCGGCCAGAGAGCAGGTCGATGTGTTGGCCAGATGAGCATCGTTCAACAATCTCTGCGCTGCAGGATCGCCACCCCTGACATTCTCCATCCAAACTTCGACTAAAGTTCATTTCAACGTCACAGCTAAGAAATCGTCTTCCATTGTCTGGCTCACGCCTAGCCATTCGGCGGATTCCCCTTCCTCAAACCACACAGTATGGAGATCCAGTTCCGGAGTCTGCTCCAGAGCTTGCTCCAGTCCAGGACAGCCCAGAGTCCGCTCCAGAGCTTGCTCCAGTCCAGGACAGCCCAGAGTCCGGTCCAGAGCCCGCTCCAGTCCAGGACAGCCCAGAGTCCGGTCCAGAGCCCGCTCCAGTCCGGGACCCCTATGGATCTCAAGGACACCGAGTCACCATGCCTCGAGTCACCATGAACCCTCAGGTACACCATGGTCTCCAGAGGTCCCAGATCCGCCATGGTGTCCTAACGCTCCTGATCCGCCACGGCTTCCCAAGGCTCCTGATCCGCCACAGCCTCCAGTCAAGCCTGATCCACCCTGGAGGCACTCCTGGTCCTGGCCTTCAGGGCGCCCACCCTCCCTCCCTGGCATCTTCTATTTGTTGTTGTTGCAGTCTTCCAGAGGGGGCCCTGGGGGGAAGGTACTGTTACGCCCATGCATGGCTCCACCCTCTCTCTCAGTCACCTACACTCAGCTGGATTGCAATCACCTGTCTCCACCACCTGTTCCTGATTATACCGCTCATCAAACACTCCTTATAGGCTCACTCCAAACAGTACTCTGTGTCCGATCTTGTCATTCGTAAGTGGACTGTCTCATTGCTCTCTCCTTGTGCTTACCAGTGATTCTCCAGAGTTCTCCGTCATCATTCGATTCAGCATTCCACCGTGATTCCACTCTGTCCATCATCCTGGATCGTCTCTGTGGAGTGTGTGTCTACATCGGTGTTGTGTGCTTCAACGAATCCTCCTAAGGATCAAGATAGACTTTCAGTTTGTTTGCCATATCTGTGGAATTGGATAATATGACTGAGTAACCTTTTTGCCGCATCCTGCGAAGAACCTTTGTTTAATAAATTATTATTGTTGATTTTACTCCTGTCTCTGTCCGCTTCCTTTACATTTGATAGCATGCATAATTGGCTTTATTCCTTATTATAAACACTATATATTATTATATTTTCCATATTGATACAGATTAATGTTACTTTATACAGTAAATGCTATATTTCAAAACATTTCAAGCCTGTGCACCTGAGGAGAATGAACCATTACAATTCTGTACATCTGCAACAAAGTTTATTTATGAAGCTACAATGCTCTTGTGTCTTTCTACTCTTTTTTTCATATTTTCACTTAAATCCAAAGTTTTGTCTTTGGGGCTCAGAAATACCTTGCTGGCATCAGACTAGACTCTGATCTTAAAATGCTTCAGCAGCGGTGTGAATTTCTGTTGTTTAGAGTCTACCATTAGTAGAGTATCAAGACAAACAGAACCTCTTGTGCTCATTAAGGAATGGAAGAGCAGCCGTTACACTGACCCGCTCTCACCCGGAACTCATTAATAACCACTGACGCTTTCGTAAGCCGGAGCTGCTGCTCTTCTTATCTGACAACTTGCCATATTTAAGACTTGGAAGACTGGCCACAGGAAAGTTCATTATCTCTGAAGCAAAAGAAAAGGCCAGGAGAATCTGGATACTAATTGGATATATCTGTATATAACTGAAATTTAAATATTTCTTGAAATTATGCCATTAAATAATGCAACAGTCTGTGTAAATGTTGCATGTGGACAGTTCTTGTGATAAACAATGAACATTTTTATCATTACTTTCAAACATTCAAAAATATGTTAACACTTTAGAATAGGGAAGACTTTTGCACTCTCACTATAACAGTACCTACAGTATGACGTTTCCCTCAATTAATTTGCTGCTTATTAATAGTTAGTAAGGTAGTTGTTAAGTTTAGGTATTGGGTAGGATTAGGATGCAGAATAAGGTTAGGTAGAATAAGGCAATACTATGTGCTCAGTTGCTACTAATAAATGGCTAATATTCTAGCAACCAAAAGACCCTAAAATAAAGTTTTAGATTTTAAAATCACAGAACTTTTTTTTTTTTTTTAATTGCAGGCACCAGTTTGTTTTAATTAGAAGTATGAAGAATTTTTGCTGCTGTTTTCTGTACTGATATCGATCATTCAAGGTGTTAGATTCCTCTGTATAGTTTTAATGGCTTGCCATGTGTATTAGATTTCTCTAATACATTAAATAAGTAAGCTTGATCAAAGTTCAGGGGAAAAGCGTTTTATTCAAGAAAGTGGTGTAGCACAGCCGTCTTCTGAGAGCTTAACCCAAAGTACAGTTTGTTTGACCAGACCTTATAGCTGAAAACAGACACTGTCAGGACCTCCTACTTGAGGCTTCGCAATACGCAGGCATTGTATGGCCATTTGGTTCACACCTTTACAGACCAAATGTTGAATAGTGGGGTGCAGTTGCAATGTAACACATCAGATGTTGATTCCGTCTAGGGAATACACATAATCTTTCACACGTTAATATTTTCAAAATATATAATGTGTGTGTGTCTATTTATATATACATAATAAATATAAACAGTGCACAGAAATATACTATGCAAACACAAACTTTTATTTTGGATGTGATTAATTGCAAATAATTGTTCGACGGTACTAGTTTTTTTTTGTGTTTGTCATCCTTTCCTATCAAAATGCTTGTTACGGAGGCAAAAATGCAAAAAAATCAAACCTGATTCAAATTATTTTATGGTGTACAGTATAAAAAGTTTCAGATTAAGCGTGTAAACGTGTTTTATAAAACATGAGGTTGTATTTATTTTTTCATGTGCTAAAATGTCAGGCTCAGTGTGCATAACCTTAATCTACCTTTCTTAATGGGGGTTGGCAGGTTATTGACTAGTTGTTCGTCCAACCACCAGTGGTGTTTTTTCAAGAGGCGGAGTCTCCGCAGCACCCACTCTTTTCTGTTTTCCGTCATGACTGGACTCCTATTGCCTGGGCAGCAGCAGGTGGGCGTGGTCTGAATCAAAGCCACGTCTGCTCTTGGACATGCCGCCTGTAGCAAATCTATAAAGAGACATCACCATTATCTTCTAAACCGCAGCATATATCATAATTGGCATAATGCATATACAAAAATTAGAGATAAAGTGATATGAGAGATAAAGAGCGCTCACTGTTTTCCTGGAGAAATCGGAGGGCGTCTTTATACCCGCTTTGACACATTTCTGCCAGCACCTGCCAATCACATCACAGAGATTTCATTGCGTGATATATATTATTTTATTAGTCCTTGTCAGAAATAAGTAGCATTTTAAGATGTGTGTGTACATTTTATTATGCCATTTTATCACAACATCTTAGATTCAATCTTTTTGTTTTCTTTCATTTAGCACAGGTTTGTATGTCTGCTTTGGAATTGCTCATTGATCTGAGTAAAAAGGATTATTTGTGGATAAGTTTGCCAGTGTTTACTCAAGTGCATAAGCTCTGATCAGAAAGACCTATTATATGGCTGGAAAAAATATAAAAATAAAAACCCAAAAGGGTTAAACAATGCTTAGATCATTTGTGACTCCAATTAAAAAAACAAAATAGGATTGAATTTTCTTACTATATTTAACTCCTTTAAAACCAAACAGAAAGGAAAGAAATTATCACAAAAAGTTACTCTTTATGATTATTTCATTGTTACTCCACATTATATTCATATTACTGTCATATACTGTACGTTACTCATATAATCAAGTATTATTCATTTATTCTCTTTTATTACTATTAATTCCATTTATACTCATATCCCATCGACCTAGTAAAGTTTGAAATATAATATAAAGGTCCATCTTGTTATGATTGAAGGATGTTTACAGGATGATGGAAAAGTATTCTCAGCATTTTTTATGCAATTATGTTAAATGCTAAATGAGTTTTTTCATTTTTCTTAATACTAAGTGTTATTTCCAAGAGCTGGTATTTGCAAAGAGAAATTTAAAGATTGCAAAGATCAGCTGTTTCTGCACAAAACGTCTAGGTTACTATCGTAACCCACGTTCCCTGAAGGAGGGAACGGAGACGTTACATATGGGAACTCGCCA